>LPNX010919620.1:60360-97835 GCA_001517045.1 Pseudotsuga menziesii
AATAAAGGTTGAAGAAAGCTAATTTCTCATCACCTATTAATAGGAACAAAGAAATAAAAAAATATAAAGAAACTAATGGCTATGATTATTTTGTGAAAAATTGAAGACAAAGTAAATGTGTTATGGCTGAGTGGACTACTTCAAGTAATCGTCTTTGGGATTATAACATCTGCATATTATATGGGATTATAACAGCATTAGTTTAGCATTCTGTTAAGTGAATATATGTTAAGTCATGTTCACAAGTATTATTTAATAATCTTTAAATGCAGTTTTAAAGCACTAGGTATCTATTGGTTTTTATGTTTTTGGTTCAATTTGTTTCTGAATCATTTCTTTTTAAGTCTCGCACTGTGTTTTTTCTGTAATATTTTTATGAAGAATCATCAACTTTTTATTTAATTGTGGATATCATAAAAAGTTAATAATATAAAAAAATATTTAAAATTTAGATTAAAATCAATAAGAAGATAACAATCAAATTGTGAACATCTAAAAGACATACAGCCAAAAGCTTACCTTATCACTTGGACATTAAACTTTGATGAAATAATCAGATTTTTGAAAATAAATAAATTTAATTTTAATATCTTTTAAAGCTATTTTAGTTATTTATAATAATTATATATTACAATATCTAAAAAGTAAAAATAAAATTTTTCTTCCATTAATAATAGAGTTGAAGTCTTTACATTTTTTTATTTAATTTAGAATATTGTTGAAGTATTTGTCATTTTAATGTTGCAGAGAGTCCATATTAATTGTTATGAATCCATAAGCTACCAGTTATCTATCCATACATTGAAGGCTTTCTATATTTTTCTTATTTTTAATTATTTAAGTCTTATAAACCAATGTAATAATTAAATATCTCAATATGCTTGAATTTCTCTATGTACACAAACATTCACATTCACACATAAAAATAAAAATAAAATACCCGAACATTGACTAATTTATTTATTTATCATCTCTAGAATCTGAACGTTTTAGATATATCCTACAGTTTTCACCCAATCCCAGCAGTCATAGTTGAACATCTAAAAAATATATACACAGTCGTGTAGTGTCAGACAGGATGGTACTTATCATTCTGCAATATGTGAAGTGAAAACTGAGGGTGTGTTAATAAACTTTTAACATTGCATTTCATAGTATGGATCTGGATCTGGTGAAGAAATTCGTCTCCATTCACATGACAAAATCATGTACAGAAACCGAAGAAGCCGCTGTAGTTTACATTTTAATTTAGAATATTGTTGAAGTATTTGTCATTTTAATGTTGTAGAGAGTCCATATTAATTGTTATGAATCCATAAGCTACCATTTATCTATCCATACATTGAAGGCTTTCTATATTTTTCTTATTTTTAATTATTTAAACCTTATAAACCAATGTAATAATTAAATATCTCAATATGCTTGAATTTCTCTCTGTACACAAACATTCACATTCACACATAAAAATAAAAACAAAATACCCGAACATTGACTAATTTATTTAGTTATCATCTCTAGAATCTGAACGTTTTAGATATATCCCACAGTTTTCACCCAATCCCAGCAGTCATAGTTGAACATCTGAAAAATATATACACCGTCGTGTAGTGTCAGACAGGAAGGTACTTATCATTTTGCAATATGTGAAGTGAAAACTGGGGGTGTGTTAATAAAATTTTAACATTTCATTTCATAGTATAGATCTGGATATGGTGAAGAAATCCGTCTCCATTCACATGACAAAATCATGTACAGAAACCGAAGAAGCTGCTGTAGTTTACATGATCTGTGCAGGGCAGACTGAATGTACATAATAGAGTGGGGGCATTCATAAGACTCAAACAAAAACCTGACAGGTCAATCTGTTGATGAAAGTACAGTAGAGTTGACTTTTCACAGAGCTTACGCCCCATGCCATGTTGGATCCTTCTGCTCAGAGTGGGGCAGGTCCATGTGGATCATCCAGGTCTCACCAAAACTGTACTTGAATTCCAATGAGATGACAATATAACAGTTAGAGGGGAAGACTTTTGTCTCTGTCGTTTTCACTTACAGTCATTAATGTGGCATTCAGTGCCTGCCTGCTCTCTCCGTGAATGATGTTTCAATAAAATCATATGTTCAATATGTTTTTAACACATGCCTTGGCTGCTCAAACACATGAATATAAAAAATTACAGTGCTGCACATTAATAGTTTGAAGCGCGTAGAGAATATATTGAAAGTACTTCAATTCCAAGCATTCGTTTGTATTCAATTCTGTTACTATGTATGGTTGAATGCATACTCGTATACTAATTTTCTGTGGACAGATCATTTTAACTTGGCCAACATTTATTAAGTAGGCAGAACGATGAGGTGGAAACATCACTGGTTTTAGGTTAAAATTAGGTTAAGATGGATAGGTCAAAATTAGGTTAAGATGGATAACATACAAGATTGGATGTTTTGTGAATAAAAATATTGATAAAATTCGTTATTTTGTGAATAGAAATTGAATTTAGGGTTTCCAGCGGTGGTAAACAATTTTATATTTTAAAAATAAATTTGTATTAATTTAAAATAGAATGCTATTGTTTAATTGTAACTTATGAAAAATCATGGTTTTATATAACATGTAAACTGATTATACTTAAATAAAGTGATTTAATGATGTTTAACATGATGAAAGTTATAAAATCAATGAATGCCATAAAAACATTTTTCATAATATAAATTTACTTGGATTTTAATGAATTTTATTATAAAATTTAAAACGAAATAAATGAGCTTGCAAATATAGGGGAAATTTCAGATTTATACCATAGAAAACAAAAACGAAACTTAATCGGCTAGTTCGACCAATTCCTCAGAAGCCTTGTTTCCAACAAATGCATTTACTGACAACGAGTTTACAACAGCTGCTGGAGCAACGCACCTTAGATTTTCCAGCTGTGTAAGCCTCTGTCACATCAAAAAAATAATCAGATTACTATGCATATATATAACAACTTTCTAATTTAAAGAGTCTCTGCGAATCATTAAATTTTTTGGATATATTATATAATTACTCATCAAGCACACTAGCACGATTACGTTTTAAAAAAAAAACCACTGGAGCTCGATGCATATACAGGAGCTTACGGAAAAATTGAGAGATTCCATAAGAAAACATGGCTTGGAATTTTTATCTCCCCCATTTCCATTACTTATCAATAAAAACAATTCTATTGCAATCTAATTGAATTGGTAGAATACTGAAATCGATTACTTCACACCTGACTGCACAAATCTCCTTTTCCATTCCAAAAAACTGTGTGGTTGTATTATCATTTTTACTGACTGCAAAGATCCCCCTTTCCATTCCCAAAACTGTGGGCTATATTATCATTTATGGAATACTAAATTATTCCAAAAACTGTGGGTTGTATTATCATTTATGGCATACTAAATTACCCATAAAGAATAGATAATGTAGGAAAAGCCAGCCTAATTAGCAATGTAGGCTGAACATTTGGGACTGTTTTGGGGGATAATTTTTCTGTCGAAATCCAACTCATATTGTTGAAATTGCGGATATATATTGTTAAAATCGAAGAATAGAGGTGCTTAAGCCTGTCAAATAAAGATTAATCAAATAGCCTATTTTTCTAGTGAATTTGATTATTAAATCGAGTAAAATTCAGGTCTGTAAATTACAATTTATAAAATCATGCAATTTCAACAATTACAGTAATCTCTAATTCGGCGTGTCGAGTCTAAATTTCTGAAATATTTATATATGTTGTTGAAAGCTGGCGATTTCATTCATCTGAGTTTGATTCAGAGCACTCATTATAGTGTAAAATTCCAATTTCAAATTACTTGATCAAATTTCCAACGGTAGAGTTTCACGATTTCATACCAAAATGGAATTGGGAAGGACCAAAATGAGTACTCGTCCTCCCACTCCATGGGAAAGGATCCTTTGGGATTTCCATAAAGGTCGTAAAAGAAAAAGACATCAAGATGATTTGATCATTAAAAAACATACCTCGTATGACAAATTGGAACCACACTGTCCACTGTAAATCGCATTCTGATTTGAAATTCCATTACCAGATTGGCTTAACGATAGTGAAACAGCTGAAATTGTTGAGGTGCATTAGAATTTAGAATTCCATATATAAAAACTGAAAACAAAAAAAAACATTATGCAAAGTAAACTCACCCAGAGAAATTCCAATATCGTAATCGTCAGAATTCGAACCATGAGAACGGTCTTCGGCATCCTAGGTGGGAGAATCCAAATTTTCATTCATGCAATAGTCAACCTCCAAACGTAATTGATCAAGATGCAGGGTGGCCCCTTGCCGGTTTTTCCTTCAACGGTTACGCCTTCTAACAGATCTCGTGGGAGCCTACAAACTCGTATAAACTTCTTCATTCTTAGGCGCATCTTCATTGATACGACTCCTCCACGTCGCTGGTATTTAAGCTAACAGACTCCTCCATGTCACCGGTATTTAATATAACAAACTCCGTCTCCTACGAACTCCTAAATCCGCGATCGGTTCATCCAACAGACTCCTAAATCGACGGCTAGTTAAGGTATAAACTGCTAGTTAAAATATCAGACGATTGGGATGATCTAGAGCATCCACTTGGCGGGATTTGCAGGATCTTGATGATACGCTCAAGCAAGTACATCCCCCAAAATACCATTGATAAATGCCTATCGGCGTAATTAAAAATATAACTAGCATACCTCGAAGCAGGGGAAATGAAAAGTGTCGAAAAGAACTTTAATATGTTGTAAAATGAAAAAAAGTTGTGTGTATATATATAATATAATATTAATTAAGTTTAGTTAATTTATAGTAAGCATAGAAGTCCATGAAATTGAAAAGAAACTCTATTGCAAGTGTTAATAAGCAATAAATAGAAATCCATGTAATCGATGGCAAGTAAAATTAAATGCACATTAATTTGTCATACGAGAGAGTATACATATGTGATTAAAATAATAAAAGGCTGGGTAGTGATCAAGTTTGACTCTAATTATATTGGAAATCAACAGTGGTATTTTCCTTTGGTAGAGGAGTGCGGAGATTGAGAGTTGCAATTTTAAGTGTGAAAGGGACAAAGAACGAAGGCTTGCCTCTTGTTTTTTTTGAAGTCATACATATGAAGTGTCTTTCATCTTTTCATAGCATTCTAAGAAGAACGATAGTGCAATTCTCATTCATTCTAATGTTGCAGTGCATGGCATTGCTATGAAGGTCAATTCTCGACATTCAATGTTACCAATTTAAATGGTTGACCTTGTTAATGTTAATCCTTGGTTTTTATGGATAGTCAATTCCCAAGTGATCTTGAGGGGGATTTGTTTCTTGTTACTGCAATTTATGGGTGGAATTAGTATGTGTTTTGGTTGAGATTGGTTCCCATGGAGGCCCAATGTAATTATCACATGTGGGGACAACATGGGGTAGTAACTAAGGAGAGATAGATCCAAGTGTGTATGTAATTTGCATGACCACTCTGCATGCACCACTTACTAATATTGATTAGACTCGTAATTTGTAGGATAGCATTACTCTCTTCCCTACACATAAGAATATTTGTTTTTCTATCATACTCCCAAAGCGGGGAAATGAAACGTCAAATAGAACTTTGATATGTTAAACAAATGAGAGAAAGTTGTGTGTATGTAGATAATATATGTTTATGTGTTGAAAGAAAGCCTAGTGAATCGATGGAGGGTATAGTAGTCAATGAAATTTAAAGGAACATTCTAGTGCAAGTACTAATAAGCAATAAATAGAAACCCATGTAATCAATGAAAAGTAAAATGAAATCTACATTAATTTGTCATATGAGAAAGTATACATATGTGAGTAAAATAATAAAGGAATAGGTAGTTGTCAAGTTTGATTATAATTATATTGGAAATCAACTTTGGTATGTTCATTTGGTAGCCAAGGAGTGCAGAGATTGAGGGATGCAATTTTAAGTGTGAAAGGGATAGAGAATGAAGGCGTGCCTCTTCATTTTTTCACTGATGTGACATATGAAATGTCTTTCATCTTTGCATATGGTTTAAAGGGGAATGATGATGCAATTCAAATTCCTTCTAATTTTGTAGTGTGTGACATTGCGGTGAAGGTCGAGCCTTGACATTCAATGTTACCAATGTTAATGGCTGACCTTGTTAATGCCAATCCTTTGGATTTATGGATAGTCCATGCCCAATTCATCTTGAGGGATATTTTTTTCTTGTTACTTTGATTTATGGGTGGAATTGGTATATGCTTTGGTTGAGATTGGTCACCCCATGGAGGGATAATTTATTTATCAAATTCCATGTCAACACAAGATGACAACTTAGGAGAGATAGATCCAAGTGTGTATATAATTTGCATGACCACTCCAAGTGCACCATTCAGTAGTCCTGATTGGACCCATAAATTGCAAGATAGCATTACTCGCTATCCCACACATAGCAATATTTGTTTTTATAGTTGATGGTCATCATATTGCTATGCATCTGAACTGTTTGTGAAATATGCGACAAATCGTGTAATAAGCATAGCCATTGCTTAGAGCATGTATTTTTTATGATTGTCTGCAAGAATGTTTGTTGCAAAGACATGGATTGATGTGTCGAATTTTGAACGCTCCTATGTTGACAATAATCTATTACTCTGAGATTGGAGGAGGATCCAGTCTTGCAAGGTTGGTGTAGCATTGTAGATGTTTGTCAATAGATGAAGAAACTGTAGTTAGGTGGAATTAGTGCCCCTTTGAGGGAAGATCATTTTTAAAATGATGACAATGGTAAAATTTGTCCACAAACACTTCCTTAGAGTTGCTCCTGCATATAGAGGCTTATTCGTCACAACTAGGAGTGGGCTCATATCACCAACACGAATTATTGAATGGTTGTTGAATGAGCAATTATTTTGTTATGGAAAACACTAATGCAAGTGATTATCAATCTGTACAAACAATTTAGGTCCTATGAAGATCATCACATCAATGATAATGTATTGAATACGTTTAATCTCTTCTTGGAATATTGATAGGGCATAGGGCTCTGTAAAGGCTTGATGTCCTTTAAAGGAATGTGGAGCCTTGCATTTATAGTGGTTTCATGTATGTTAAACGCTACAACTCCAGTAGGGGCGAGGAGTAGTAGTGGCCTAATTTTTATAGGTTTTCATTGCGAGTGCAACTCATTAAGATATGCTCCATACACCATTACTAAGTAGCATTGTAACAATGCCTTCAAGCTTGACTTGCCACCATACAATGGGATGCATATAATATTTAATATAAATCTCTTATGACCATACAAAACTTCAATACTTGAGCAAAGTACGATGCAAAAAAATTATCCAAGTCCATATTGATTTGGAAATATGAGCATTGGCACCCTCTTATTGGGTTGTTAATAGAACATCACATCACAATTTCAAAAGGATACAATCTATTCATTATTGTTAAAGCATGCTCTAGTGCTCAATATAATCCAAGTAGTTCGTGGTAGAGTAGGAACAACATAAGTTCCCTTAGTTGTTGCACTATGCTCTCAAAATTGTAGAAGAACATTTTAATGTAATGGGGACTTGCACTTCTACCTCTGATATAATGAGGATTATTGCTACTTAGTGGTGGAGGATGTTGATGAAAGTAAAAAAAATTTCCTTAAATTCATTTTTCTATGTGTTAAGCCCTTCTGAACCATCAACACACTTGAAACAATGTACATCCAATTTCTTAAAATATTTTCACATGTGACAAGAGTCCATACCTCATCACATTTAAACTTGCTTTCATGTGACAAATGCCTAATCTAAAATACACCATTGACCCCATGCCATCACTCAATCTACATGGTGACAACTGCCCCCCACCATTCCAACACTCAATCTACATGATGACAATTCCCTGTGATTGCACAACCACTCTAACATGAGATCATTAGTCTATACTAATAATATCTTACAATCTTGAAATGTCACCCTACTAAATAACTATGTGTTCAAGGTTAACAAAAATTACACCAATAATTAACATTTTAACCAAGTAAAAAAAAACACATCACACCCTCACTACTTCATTTAATACATTAAAGTTATGTTGCAATGACTTTTTATCACTTTCTTTATATATATATATATATATATNGTCCCTCTAGTTAGATGTGAACCCATGTTTGGTTTACAAGTTATGATATAATGCTACCGAAAATGCTAAATCTTTTAATACACTAATTCTAGGTTTTTTTGGAATGCGTAGTGCAAGCTGTATTCGAACATGACATTGTGATAGAGCCACGCTTTAGCGTTGCCATGGTTGAACATAATCATAAAATTTTTGTTTCTCCATGGAATGTTCCATCAAATGAAGACACATTTTCTACATGACATTAAGATGTAAACATAAGTTCACAAACAATAATTAAAGACATTATTAACACTTTGAATCTACTATGTTTACAAAATTAATTGAGGCTTAAATTTGAAGTTTGAAAATTCTAAACATGATTATATAATGGTCAATGATTGAATTTAAATTGAAATAGTTACATAAAAATTGGCAATAAATAACATTAATAAAAAAAACTATAGCTTGCAACGGCATGAACAAATACACATAATTATTTGGCATGAGCTAAACTCTAGACTATTTGCACATTTTTTCCGACCAAATTTCTCACCAGAATCCGGAAAGAATTGTTGAAATTCATGGGGACTTCACTTAGTGAATGTGTCACATAGCACATGCGATCATGGGATATTAAAGAATACCCTTAATTTCTAGAGATATTGACCCAAACTCTTTTTGTTGAAACCCCCTCCCAATCCTTAAAATCTCCTCCCCACCCATTTTTATACCTCAATCCTTATAAACCACCCTACCCATCCCCACCTTAAACTCCTCATCCCCCCAATACCTGCAATATATTGGTTCAATTTTTTATAATTTTAAAATCCACAATATGAACTAACGTGATAGGATATTGGTCAACAAGTGAAGCCCCCGTGTTGAAATTGGAATTTCAGTTTGCTAAAATTGCATAATCTCGGGGTTACCAAAATTGCAATTTTAACAATCAAAATCGCAATTTCAGCAAAAAAATCCCAAAATGCAAATTGTCTACAGTTTAGCTCACTCCTAATTATTTAAAAACATCCTAATGCGTTTTACCATGAAGCCATCACATTAAACATGTATTGAATATGTTTAATGTCTTCTTAAAAGATAAACAAATGCCTCCTCTTTATTACTAATGGCATGATTTTTCAAAATTTTAATATGTGAATGTTTTTTTTTAATCTTTTTATATTCTATTAAAAAGTCACAAATCACCTCCACTTTATTGTTATTGATATGATTTTTCAAAATTTTAATATATACATGTTTTTTCTTTTCTTTTTATATTCAATTTTACAAATAGTAAGTTTCATTTCATTTATAACCCTTAACTTTATTTCACAGATTTATATATAACGAGCTTAGATCCAAATCCTAGGCTCTATCAAGCACCCAGAGAGATCAAAATCTTTAGGTGCAAACCTCTGGAGGAATTAGTACATCATTAGAACCAATCAATGTAGCTACTAATTTATGCATTAATATTAATACACCATACACTGAAACCTATGCAAATGAAAAACTCACTGTGCATGCTAATGAAATTATGTTACTGAAATTCAATATATTTTCAAATATGACACTTTCCAATTTGACTATATTTGCAATTATAACCAGCTTAGATCCAAATCGTGGGCTCTATCAAGCACCAAGAGGGATCAAACTCTCTAGGTGCAAACCTCTCCAGGTATTAATACACCATTAGAACCAATCAATATAGCTACTAATTTATGCATTAATATCAATACACCATACAGTGACACCTATGCAAAGAAAAAAACTCACTATGCAAGTTAATGAAATACTAATGAAATTATGTTACTAAAATTCAATATATTTTTAAATATGACACTTTTCAATTTGACTATATTTACAATTATAATTAATTTTTTTTATTTAAAACATATTTGGAAAAGTGTGATTTAAAAACTTTTTATTATTTAAATTATTAAAACATTATAACTATTAAAACATTATATTTATTAAAACATTAAATTTATTACAACATTATAATATTATTTTCAATAATATTTTAAAAACCTTATTTTTAAAAACATTTTTACTATTCAAACTATTAAAACATTATAATTATTCAAACATTATAATATTATACTATTTCATAAAATGATTATATTTTGAATCATATTTTAAAAACCATATTTAAAATATAATGGAAAAAAAAAACTTATTGATATACACTTTTTTAAATATTTTTTATTATTATAAATGATTAACTATTAAAAACCCATATTTTAATAATTATATTTCATAGTCCCATAATTTAAAAACCCTTATTTAAAACCTTGCAATACTATCCTAAATGAAAACATTAAATTATTTCAAACTTAAAGATTACATACATTTTAATACTATCCTAAATATAACTTCAAGTGAGATGAAAAATCATGTTAATATGGTTCTTACGTATTGAATAAATTAAACTATATTATTATTCAAAACATCTACCTCATACATGGTTTTAAAACCATGTGTACAGCCCTCCTAAACCTTCTACAATAAAACCATGGGTTGTTTAGGAGGCTTTGCACATGGTTTTAAAACCATTTGCAAAGCCCTCCTAAACCATGTACAATAAAACCATGGATTGTTTATGAGGCCTTGCACATGGTTTCAACATTTTTTTGTCGATAATTAATTAATTAATTTATTATTATTTTGTTACTTGTGAACAATACAATATATCCCCATATTGGGGTTGTTTGTGTGGCGAACATTGTTTCTGGGGGATAATTAAAAATTTTATTTTTATTATTAATTTTAATTTTGTGTATGCCGACATGTTGGGTATAAAATTTATTATTATTTTACTATAGCTTCACGTACAAACGTGAGAACATCCATACTGGGCTGGAGAACACCGAAATTTATTTAAAACATATTTAGGAAAAATGTGATTTAAAAACTTTTTTATTATTTAAATTATTAAATCATTATAAGTATCAAAACATTATAATTATTAAAACATTAATTTTCTTAAAACATTATAATATTATACTATTACATAAATAAATTATATTTTCAATTATAATTTAAAAACATTTTTTCTATTCAAATTATTAAAACATTATATCTATTAAAACATTATAATATTATACTATTCCATAAATTGACTATATTTTCAATTATATTTTAAAAACCATATTTAAAATATAATTGAAAAAACACTTATTTATATACATTTCTTTCAACTTTTTATTATTATTATAAATGATTAACTATTAAAAAACCATATTTTAACAGTTATATTTCATAGTCCCATAATTTTAATACCTTTATTTAAAACCTTGCAAAACTATCCTAAATGAAAACAATAAATTGTTTCAAACCTAAAGATTACATACATTTTAATACAATCATAAATATAACTTCAAGTGAGATCTAGGATCATGTTAATATGGTTATCACGTATTGAATAAATTAAAGTATATTATTATTCAAAACATCTACCTTATACATGGTTTTAAAACCATGTGTAAGGCCCTCCTAAACCATATACAATAAAACCATGGGTTGTTTAAGAGGCTTTGCACATGGTTTTAAAACCATTTGCAAGGCCCTCCTAAACCATGTACAATAAAACCATGGGTTGTTTAGAATGCCTTGCACATTGTTTTCAAACCATTTGCAATGTCATACTAAACCATGTACAATAAAACCATGGGTTGTTTAGGAGGCCTTGCACATGGTTTTAAAACCATTTGCAAGACCCTACTAAACCATGTACAATAAAACCATGGGTTGTTTAGGAGGCCTTACACATAGTTTCAACATGTTTTTGTAGATAATTAATTAAAGAATTAATTAATATTTTGTTAGGTATGAACATTACAACATATCCTCATATTGGGTTGTTTGTGCGGTGGACATTGTTTTTGGGGGATAGTTAAAATTTTTATTTTTTATTGTTAATTTTATTTTTGTGTAGGCCGACATGTTGGGTATAAAATTTATTATTATTTTAACTTTTCTTAACTCATTCTCTAAAAATGTAATTATTATTATTACAATTGTGTTTTAGCTTAAAAATGTGACATCCTGAACAAAAATATAAAAATATGATTTATATAAAAACATCCATCAAAATAGAAGTAGTTTTAACATCAAATATCATAAAGATAGAGGTTCAAATATATAATCCTCTCAACAATCTTAAAAATAAAATGATCAATCACAAGTGTCTGGTCTATTATTATAAAATCTGGAAAAAAAATAAAACATAACTATTTAAAAATGCTGTAGACGCTGCTGCCTATTTTTGGATAGTCTTTTAGCAAGAATCAGAAGAAGCATTATGCTAGTTTTCAATGTATTCAATAAACTCCCATAATAAAGTCCTCGTTGTTTTGTTTTCTAGAAAACTTTCCTTATTTTTAGCCAGTCTGCACAGGAAGCTCCAATCGGCCTCTCTACATATTGTGAATTTTTTTTTATCTGAAGTTATGTTTAGACACTCTGTTCTCTCGTATCTATGTTGAACAGATATGCCCCCAAAGCTTACTTTCTTCCTCCTCAGGAAGTATATTCATATTGTGTTCAGTCTTTCATAGAGGCAGGGAAAATGCATATGTAAGGGACACTACAATGAAGGAACATATTGTTTCATACCTGACACGTCCGTTTCTTTCTTCTCCACTTTTACAAGTCCCACTTACTTCTATTTAAAATAGGCCTCCATTTCCTTTCAGAATTTAACACTTAATATTGTTTAAATGCTCTTAAATTTTGAATTTCTGTCTCTGTATTTGCAATTCCTCATAAGGTTCAGAGAAATATGTGGCAATTGAACGGACTTTCGGTCTCTGTTTTTGCCATTTATAGAGATTTGTGGCAATTGAAAGGAAATCGTCATAGAAAGAATTCAAAAGAGGCGGGAGTCAATACACCTCTATTCACAAATGCAGCTGCAGTTGTCGCCAGTCCTCTAAACCTGAATGGCTGACTCTTCCACCATTTTTTCACAATTGCAGATGCGGTTGTAGCCAATCCTCTAACCCTGAATGGCTGACTCTTCCACCATTTGTTTGGAATGTATATGTTGGGGGACCTGGGAAGCAATTAATGGGCATTTTTTCCTCTTCTTCTCAGGAAGAGAACCATACCCGATGCGAACAACTGCTCTCAAGTGGTGTCTCATTGCTGCCCAGACATACCTCAGAGTTTCATTGAGAAGCTCTTTCGGCTGCGACAGGTGAGTAAAATATATATTATTTCTGCAAATCTATACCTGATCAGCACAACACAGGGTATTTTTTCTAGGTACTCCAAGAAACATGCCCCGGGACTACTCTGCACAGTGAGGTCTTCCTTCCACTTAAGTGCCAAAACGTTTTCAAACCTTTGTTGGTGGTCCCTTTGCAAATTGATTTGTATCTTTGATGACTATGATTCAGTAGTTTACTGGCTCTATTGTTGATAGTGTTATTTGAGTGTTAGCCTGTACATTTATCATCATGGCAGCGCGATGCTATAAATAACCATTATAAATTGAGGCTGGGAAGCCATGGTGGGTGGTTTCATTACCAAATGTTGGGTAGGGTAAGGCAGCAGTCTTGTTATCTATTTATGTGAAGAACCCAACCTCCCATTATGCATATATTTTATTTATGAGCACATATCTTGCCTTATTTTTCATTGAGTGGCCAGGACAGGAGCCTAGATAGGAAATAAGAAAGAGCTTTAGTGTATATCTTTACACCAGAGGTAGCGCTTCCATACCATTGTGTTGACCGAGTTAAACAACATGAAAACACACATTTAGTAATATCAAAAAAATTAGTAAAACCTTATACATCTTCAAGGTAATAAAGACGATAATGTAAGATGGCGTAAGTGAACAATGCATATACTGGTTATCTATATTAAAATAATAATGATATCATAATATTATTAAATCATTGTTCACTATTAACCATATACTTTGTTGCAAATACCCAATAACATACATTATATAAGACACGTGTTGTAGCAATGTAAATGCTTTGTGGCTACATGCATGTATTGCAAATGTAGACATGACATGTTTGTTCCATAATGCAGCTACCTTGGTAAACCGCATGTAAACTCAAGTTTCTCCAACAAGAACGACCTTTGCATTATAGACAAACATGAAGGCACCCAGGTGAGATTCATGGTCCAGAAGGCAATGAGAGTACTACTTGCTCTATCTAATCTAATTTATTGAAAGCTCCTCTAATTCTTAATATTTCATAGTTGCTTACTGATAATTACGTCGATAGGCGTTTATATCAATGATAATTTTTGGGGGATGGACTTGCTTGAGTGGATCATCAAGAACCGGCAAAACACGCCAAGTGTATGATCTAGATGATTTAAATCGTCTGATCTTTTAACTAGGTAAACTAGCCGTAGAGTTAGGAGTTTGTTAGGAGATAAGATCGCACGTGAGGAGTCGTTAGCCGCCGACTAGTCTGTTGGGAGACGTGGAGGAAATATGTGGAGGAGTCTGTTAGCCGCCGAGGAGTCTGTTAAGACACGTGGCGGTGGAGGAGATAAGCATGGAGGAGCAAGCGTGGAGGAGATACGTGGACGAGTCTGTTAGCCGCCGAGGAGTAGTCTATTAGGAGACGTGGCGGTGGAGGAGATAAGCGTGGAGGAGATACGTGGACGAGTCTGTTAGTTGCCGAGGAGTAGTCTGTTAGGAGAAGTGGTGGTGGAGGAGATACCTAGCATAGTTTCCAAAACCCAGTTTCCATACCCTTTCGCTTCTTTGTTTCGCCATTCCTGTGCCATCCTGGAGCATTCGTCGATTCATCACTGGAGCATTCGTCGATTCGTCTTGGAGCATTCGCTGGAGCATTTGCCGATTCGTCTTGGAGCATTCGTTGATTCGCCTATGCAGTAGAGGTAAGCCTCATATTCCCAAACACTCCAGATTTCGATTGCGCATCTATATTACTATAAGTTACATTAAATCCAGTTTTCAACTTATATCGCCATTAAAGCCAAACTTACCGAATAGACTGAAGTCAGAAGCTTGATATCTTACCCTAGAGCCCACACAGAGGGATGATTTCGTTCAAAAATTAGGGTTACAACTGCTGATTGTATAGTGGCCAGAAAACACATTAAGGCTATGCTAGTATACTTAGCTGAATATCTTTGGCTCATTTTACCCTGTAACCGACAAAGAAAAGACCATGGTTAGAAATAGATCAATCAGTCCCCTCCAGGCACAGAGATAGATATGTATATATGTCTAAACATAAAGCTAATTACCTGTATAATAAACCAAGTTGACCAGCTAATGCAATTGGAGACGACTAACATGGAGCCCGTAGTCAAATTCTCAGAATCAGATCCACTCTTACCTTTGCCTTCATTTAAATGGAAAGGTGAAGGCCATAGTTTTAGTGGTATTCCTTTGTATAATGTCATAACCATAGCCCCACCAACGCAGATTATGGTCCCAAGTACCTTTGCCTGACCAGCCAAGCTTCTTATACCAACTCTTTCCAGTCTGCAAAAAGTTCAGAAATTTTCATTAGATAGTTAAATTGGGGACTAACATTAATTAATTATATTATGACTGATGATCTCCATACGATTACCCAAAAGGAATAGCCATGAGAAACGTCACGGCAGGTAGCATGTTGCTCAGTGCACATGCAAACGTGGCTGAGGTATAACGCAGAGCTGCATAGTAGAAATTATAGTTCAAAGTTAACCTGTACATAGATTGACTACATAAATAATCTCAAAAACAATGATCTCTTTTTAGAATAAGAGAAGGATTGAGTTTATGAAGTATTTACCCAAACAAAGCGCTAAAAAATATTTCACAGAAGACTCGAAATGTCAAAGCTGGCCTACTTTTCCTGCACAAATTGGAAAAACACACCAAAAAATCTATGAACAAATAAAAATACATGAACAACTTCGACAAAATCTTAGCAGTCATATTCTTGTTGCAGTATAAATAACACTTACTTTTCCAAGACATATGCAAAAGGAACTAATACCAATGTGGCCACCACATGTCTGTAGACTACCAACACAAAATGAGACATTCCTTGACTCAAAGCAAATTTTGAGATTATGTTCATCCCAGCGAACCCAAATTGAACAGAAATCATAGCCAAAGTTGGCTTTGATTTATCATAGAAGGCCGACAGACCCTTGTAGCAGCTTCCCTGATTTGCTTCTGCCATGGTTTCTTGTACTGTAACTTGAGATATCAAATTACTACTTTCAGGAAAATTTGCTATATCAAAACATTACAACGAAGCGCATTGGAAGCTATGTGTATATAGCTAGCCTAGGGAATTATAAACAGCGTGAGCAGAGAAATAATTAATAGGATGAGAATCCGATGTGATAGACAACTACCACCAACTTTGCAGTGGGCTCCTCTACCGTTTAATTGTCTACTCCTACATATGTAAGTATAGCAAGATGAACATGTGGCGTTGGGCTTTGTTTGCCATCGTGTTAGAGCAGTACGAAGAGACCAGTAACAAGCAACAATCTGCCCAACTATTTTTCGTATTCAAAGTTGTTGAAAAGGCAAACAAGTTGTGTGCCATACAAACATGAACAGGTGGCCACTTGTATCAAATTTTCGGCCTAAAAGGCCCACCGTTGGTGTGTGAAGAGTAAGGAATACACCTATTTACCGCCAATTATTTATCTTAATATTTTACAGAATCCTGATTCCTGAGCACTCAGCAGCTAAATTGACTTGTTGGTGAAATACTTACGTGTAATCTGAAGTGTTTTTCAGTGGACTCCCTCCTTTTCTTCATTAAATCTTATTCTAGGTTTAATTTGCGCTTTTTCAACAAAGGTTTACTTACAATGACTGATTGAATTAGTGAAATACTTTACGTGTTGATATGAAATGCTTTTTACAGTTACCCACTGTTATTTGCTTCACTATGTTTTATTCTACGTTTATCTGAATTGCAAGAACTGTATAATCAAAGATTTATTTTATGGTGGTAGTATAATCTTAATAAGCTTTTTTATGTGAGATTTAAGGTGGAATATGGTCTAGATTTTTTTATCTAAATAAGAGGATGAGACAAGAGTATAGTAGAAATTGATTTTATGGCAGTTTCAAAATTAGAAATAAACAATTATAAACCAAAAAAATATAAAAAATTGGTATCTCATCAAGGGATAATTGGTAGGGATGAATGGATAACTCACAAGTGATGAATGGATTATCAACACTTCATGGATAACATGAATAATGTGGATGATAACATGTAGCAAGGCATGGATAACTCAACCTTGAACCCTATTTAACTAGTTGAATATGAGGAATAGAAGAAAAAAAATCCAAGTATCTTCTAGTCCATCACTATCTCTCAACCATTTGATCCCTATCAAAGTGATCCAACCACAAACTATGTGGGTGTGCTAGAATTGTTTTTCACATAATCTCATAAATCCATAGTCCCATAGGCATTATTCAAGTTTTTCAACACAAATTTAGAGGTTTACTGAGCTCTCTCACCTCTCACGATCACCTTTAAGTGACGTTAGAGACTTTTTTTTACATGTTGAAGAGCCTCGGGGTCCACGTATTGTTGCAGAAATTGGGTGCCACAGGTTTGTACGAAATTGTACTGTTCACCTCAGATCATCCAAAGGATATGCAAATGCAAACGTTGTGGTGGACTATTTGTTGGATTCATTGCATGTCATTAACAGTACTCACAATAATTGATATAGAAATATAATTCCGCCCAGCCACCTCCTAACTTAGATGGAGCTAGGTCATGGGAACAATTTTTTTTTATCACAAATCTTCTTGTCACATGAGAAATGACAACACAAATTGGGGTATGGTGAATGAGGATGGAAAGATTGTAATATTAAATGAAACTTTTAAGAGACAAAGAACGAGATTGGAGGTTGAAAAGTAGGGTAACTTAGATGGAGCTAGGTCACGGGAACAAAAAGTTTTATCACAAATCTTCTTGTCACATAAGAAATGACAACACAAATTGGGGTATGGTGAATGAGGATGGAAATATTGTAATATTTTTTAGTGGTTTGGTTGTGTTAGATGTGGCACATTTTGGGAGGATTTATCCTTAATCAAAAGGTGTTAATAAAGAAGATATCAGTAAGCTTCTTTATTTTTCCCAACATTGGAAACAAATGAGGACAATAGGGATATCTATGAGAAGGCTACTATTGATGATATTCTAACTATATTATTTTCTTTTAAGAGTGATACAAATCTTGGTCTAGATGGATCTGTTGATTTTTTCTTAGATTTGTAAGGTTTGCTTAGTGTTATAGTTGGATATTCTATCCAATGGAGGTTTAGTCCAAGAAATGGTGCATATTGCCAACGGTCAAGATCCTGGAAATTGTGTCTCGCTGTCAACGTAAGTTAATAATCTGAAGGTGGTCTCTTTAACAATTTTGTTTCTGAGATTTAATAATCTGAAGGTGGTCTCTTTATATGGATAACATTAGTAGACCGGTACATATGTATGCTTGGCTTGACCCAACTTTTTTTAATACGAGGTCACTATATTATTGCAATTCATTGAATGACTGCTACTCGCTTCTCTAATGATATTGCTGCTCTTGGAACAATTCCTTGTCGTTGTCTTTCTGAATGTGCATGTCGTGATTATCATCCAGGATTAATTTACTTCCATATGGACTAGTTGCTTCTTGTGAATTTCATTAAGAATTTTCATGAAAATGGTCCATTCCAACCTAGAGGGAACGTGATATATAATTTGATAGAAGTTCAACTTTAATATCTTGATCTTTGAAAGATCAAGATATTAAAGTTGAACTTCTCTCAAATTATATATCACTTTATTTTTTTATTCTTTAAGTATTCTCAACTCCTAGGATGTTCTTGAAGCTTCGACGGCTAGAAATAGGGTTTTCTTGGAGGCTTTGTACTTGTGTGATTAAAGAATACTTAAAGAAGACTTGATTTTGGTTAGGTTTACAGAAAAACATAAAATTATGCTTCTGCATGAACTTGTTGAAATATTGTAACTTCGAAGAATATTCTATATGTATCTTTTGTGGTCCCCGATGGTCCTATCGGGAGAACCACTTGTATTATCTTGAACCCCGATGCTTCTAATCGAAAGAACTAATACGAGTCATGAGGTAGTCCCCTCTAATTGTAAAGGTGGGTCATTAGCACCCTAGTGTGGTTACTTGAGCCTACATGTGTAACTCGATCCTACATGATTTAACTCGAGCCTACATGTCGAATGAGTTAATTCAAGTGAACGGATGAATATAAATAGAGGTGTGTTGCTCCTCATTTGAAACACACACTCTCACTTGTGTAGCGCATTAGTGGAGAAGAGAAGTAGCTGGAGAAGGAGGAGGATCAGGCTTTGATCTCCTTGTTGGTTTTATCTTTTATCTTTTTGGGACATCTATATTGATGAAGCTTTTGCTAGGTTTTTCCCTTTAGGGTTTTTCCAGGATAAATCTTTGTGTTCCTTTTGTATGGTTGTGCTTGTCTATCTTTCAGTGATACTATTTATATGCTTTTGTTATGAAAATGAAATTAAATACTGATGTCTTAGCTAAGCATATTAAAATTTAACATGGTATCAGAGCCACCCTGAAAGAAGACATTGTGTAGCTAAAGAATCTATGGCTTTTTGGGTCTCTATCCATGATCGATTAGCAAAAGAAGGCTAGACTGGCTCTCCATTGAAGGGCGCATCTTTCTGTCGAAGCGGAATTCGATTCCGAGCATTTTCAGTTTTGGTGTGGAAAATTAGGGCTTTCTACAGAAGAAGAGTTTTTGAGTGAGCCCAGCATAGGATTGTTCTCCTCATCAAAATCAAAGTTTAGAGACCTAGATCAAGAAATTTGGTTGGGTGAAACTCCAGGAAATTCAAACCCTAGTTTGACCCCGATCTAGAAAAACCCTAAATACTAAAACTGCTAAGTTTTGGTACATTCTCTATATCCTGGTATTGTTGAAGGATCAGGAGTTGAAAATTTCAGAGGCCGAATATAAAATCCTAATTTACACTATGTCCAAAATTCAGCCTCAGATTCGCTATATTCTAGGATATATGATCCCTCCAAGTTAGGGTTCCAGCCTCTTCCAGAATTCATCCCTAAACATGACACCTTGGGAGAATTGTTGTAGCGTGGGATACAGAGGTCCAAATGGAATTCCTAAAGATGTTCCAGAAAGAGAACGGTCTATAATTTCTTTGGTCCAAATTTTAGAACCTGAAGATGAATCAGTGACATGCCATATAACTTCACTATTCTGAACAGTCCTGTAACAGGTCACCTTGGGAAAATGATCATAAATCCTAGTGAGAAATTTCAAACATAGAGGAGCAGTAATTTCGGAGATATCACAGAAACAGTGACAAGCATTTCTGCGAAAGAAATTGGAAAACTAGGGCTTCCTGTTCCGGGAGCTTCCCTCCACTGTTTTCAGAAAAGCAGTACATTGGACAGCTCCATTTGAAGAGATCCATCTTTATATCCAATCAGATCTAAAAGATTCCAAGTTTTGAAAATTAGGGTTTCTCTGACAAACCCTAGATCAGCCAGCTCCGAAAGCAGGATGGACACCTCAAATCGGTAAGATCTAATCCTTTGCTATTTGCATTTGAGGTTCTCATTTCAAAGTGATATATCACATCAGCTTAATGATAATCTTGGTGAAGTTGAAAAATTCCAAGCATGGAAGTATTTGATCTCTCTGAAGAAAATGAATTGGACACCTACATGAGTAGAGAGGTTCCAATTCTAGAGGGAGATGAGCCTCAAAGCCTTACACAAGAAGAACTTGATCAAGGCCAGGAAGATCATTGTTGATTCAATCATGGATCAACTTATACCACAACTGTCTTCCTTAAAGACACCGAAGATGTTTGATTCCTTGATCAAGCTACTTGAAGATAAGAACTTAAATCAGAAGATGGATTTGAGAAAACAGTTGAAGAATGTGAATATCCAGAATGCAGAACAACTTGAAGCGGTAGAAGAAGAAGTATGCAGAAGTGGTGATAGACACCTTGGATGGCCTCCCAGGATCATGGGATTCATTCATGTGAAGAATGTATGCCAGAAGTAAGTGATTACTTTCAGCTTGACTAATAAGAAGAGAAGAAGAAGATGGGAGCAGTTGAAGATCAAGCTCTCACCATTCAAAGAAGATCCCTCAAGTGATGAGGAATTTGAAAAACTCAATTCTGAAGAACCTCTTATTCATCTTATCATTTGGATAAGAAATGATGGTTTCACGAATGAAGAATATGATAAAGCAGAATGATCAAGATGGAGTCTACCCACGAAACAAATAAAAGATAAGTATTCAATTGCCATTTCATGATATTGTTTTACATTTGATTGTATTCAGTTGATGTGTTAGGCATGATAGATTGTTTACATTAATACTACTAATATGCATGTGATGGGTAAGTAGCTCAAGGCGCTATACAACTCTCCATTGCTACTTATCAAACCTCTTTGCTGACATATTGGATTAGTGCACAATCTCAATGATGTCATGGTAGAGATGGAAGGCATCTAGAAAGTTTCGGTGATATATGGATGAATGTTGTATTGGCTAAATAGTTGCATGATGCATAAGAATTTGTCGTTATGCATATGTTTTATGAAATAGTTCTAACCATGCAACTGGTGCATTTGAATTGTAGAAAAGGTCCTGTACAACCTCCTACAAGAAAAGAAGGATGAGACTTGTTCCGAAGAACAAGTGATGACAATTCAATAAACATGAATCTAAAGCTCCCAGGGTTAGAGAAACCATGACAGAAGAAAGAGCTTCAGAGAGCAGTAGATCCACCTCAAAGGATGAAGACCACCATGGGTATGAGAGATAACTCAAGATGAAGAAAAGAGTGAAACTATGATCAAAGAATAACAGTTGATCATGGGGAATGATGTATATGATATGATTTCGAGACATAAAGGGAAGTACATAATATCCTCCATATGGATCTACAAGAACAAGTGTACAAAGAAAGGTTCGTGATTTGCCTCAGAAAGAATAGACTATGACATGACATACTCTATTGACCAGTATATATCAAGCATAGAACCACCTGTATAGAATGAAGAAGGAAGATAATACTCCACTTCAGGGGGGGTGACTACAGAAGATATCTGAGTTCGACACGGTACGACATGATGGACAACTTCTTGATGGATCGAGACTTTACCAAGAGTAAAGTGGGTTCCAACCCTCAAAGTTGAATGCAGAAGACTAGGATATGTTGATGATCTGACAAGACGAACTCATGGAAGATGTTATGATGAAAGAATAATAGAATGATGTATGGGATATAGTTCCCAAACCATAAGGAAAGAGTATTGTATCCTCCAAATGGATATACAAAATAGAGCATGCAGCTGACGGAAGTATCGAGAAGTATAAAGCAAGATTTGTGGCCAGAGGTTTCTTTTAGAAAGAGGGAATTAATTCTGAAGAGACACTTACTCCAGGAACCAAGGTACACTTCCTTCAGAACTATCATGGTAGTTTCTTTCAAGGTGAAGTAAAGACAATCCTTCCTTAATGATATGATTGAGAAAGAGTTTTACATCGAATAGTCACGAGGATTTGAAGTTGAAGCCAGATGGAATCATGTATGCAAGTTGAAGAAGGCCCTCTATGGCCTAAAGCAAGCTCCCAGAGCTTGGTATGGAAGAATAGATAGTTTCTTGTCGAGCATGGGATTTACCAAGATTAAAGTTGATCCTAACCTTTATCTCAAGGTTGTAGAAGATTAACTTGTCATCCTGTTATTATATGTGGATGATTTATCCTTGACAGGAAATGAGAAACAGGTCATGGAAAGCAAGAAGAAACTAGCAGAAGAATTTGAGATGAAAGACCTTGAGTTAATGAATTATTTCCTAGGTCTGGAAGTATGGCAAAGTTCAGAAGGAATCTTTCTCAACCAGGGACAGTTTGCGGTAGAGATATTGAAGAGATTCAATATGTTGGAATGCAAAGTCATGGCCACACCCATGGACTCCAACCTGAAGCTGTTAGCTGACGACTCATCAGAGTTAGTGGATATGAATCATTATAGACAGATCATTAGGTCATTGATGTACTTAACAAATACCAGACCAGACATTTGTTTTGCTGTGAACACCTTAAGTCAATATCTTATTCAACCAAGACGGGTTCACCTAGTAACTACAAAACATGTGATGAGATATCTGAAATGGACTATAGACTTTGGTTTATATTATGATGGTAGCCGTGAGTATAGATTGTATGGCTACATAGATGCAGATTGGGATGAAAGTATCTCAAACAGGAAAATCACATCAGGTAGATGCTTTTGTTTGAGGTCTGCTATGAGTTCATGGTTTAGCAGGAAACGGTCCAGTGTTTCTCGTAGCATGGCTGAAGCAGAACACATAGCAGATTGCTCTAATAAGTTGTGAAGCCATATGGCTTCGAAAGCTGATATCAGGTCTCTTTGAACTGAAGATGGATACTACATTGATTCTATTTGATAACGAGAGTTGTAATAACAGAGAACCCTGTGTTCCGTCGTAACACATAGAAATCTGGTATTTCTACATTCAAGATAAAGATGCAAATGATGATGTTTCAGTATTTACATACTGTATATACAGATGATGGTGATTCAGTATTTATATACTGAATATATAGATGATGATGATTTCAGTGTTCCCATACTGAGGATATAGATGATGATGATTTCAGTATAGATGATGTTTCGGTATTTACAGATGATAGTGATTCTGTATTTCTATACTGAAGATATAGATGATGATGCTTTCAGTATTCACATACTGGAGATACAAATGGTGATAGTTCATTATTCACATACTGAAGATGTAGATGATGATGGTTTGGATGATGATGTACTGACAAAGCCTCTGTCTCGAGTAAAGTTTGAACACTATCGAGACAAGCTTGGTGTTGTTCGGAAAGACCTTCCTCGAAAGGGGGAGTAGTGATGTTGCAGTGGGATTGTATCATCCCTGGGCACTTGCCCAAAAGTGACCTGGAGACCTCAGTCTTCAAGAATGAAGAGGGATTGTATCATCCAGGGACATATGTCCAGAAGTGATCCGACGTAACTTCGGTCATCGAGAATGTGGTAGGATTGTATCATCCTTGAACTTCAGTTCAGAATGGATCCAGTGAAATTTGGTCATCGAGAAGGTGGCAATATTGTATCATCCTTGGACTTCGGTTCAGAACGGATCTGGTGAACTTCGGTCATCGAGAAGGTGGCAGGATTGTATCATCCTTGGACTTCGGTTTAGAACGGATCTGGTGAACTTCGGCCATCGAGAAGGTGGCAGGATTGTATCATCCTTGGACTTCGGTTCAGAACGGATCTAGTGAACTTCGGTCATCGAGAAGGTGGCAGGATTGTATCATCCTTAGACTTCGGTTCAAAACAGATTCGGTGAAATTTGGTCATCGAGAAGGTGGTAGGATTGTATCATCCTTGAACTTCGGTTCAGAACGGATCCGGTGAATTCGACACTCGAGAACGTGTGTTGATCCCATAATTCCTAGAGGAAGGATTGTCTAAGTTCCACATCTGTGTTGATCCCGTAATTCCAAAAGGAAGGATTATTAGTAACTTCATAAAGACCTAAATCCCATAATTCCGAAAGGAAGGATCATTGAATTGATCCCGTAATTCTAATAGGAAGGATTTTCTAAGTTCCATAGATGTGTCAATCCTGTAATTCCAATAGGAAGGATTGTCTGAGTTCCACAACTGTGTTGATCCCATAATTCCGAAAGGAAAGATCTTTAGTAACTCCATAAAGACCTAAATCCTGTAATTCTGAAAGGAAGGATCATTGACTTGATCCCGTAATTCCAATAGGAAGGATTGTCTGAGTTCCCCAGATGTGTTGATCCCGTAATTCTGAAAGGAAGGATCATTAGTAACTCCGTAAAGACCTAAATCTCGTAATTCCAAAAGGAAAGATCATTGGTAACTCCGTAAAGACCTAAATCCCGTAATTACAAAAGGAAGGATCGTTAGTAGCTCCATAAAGACTTGATCCCGTAATTCTGAAAGGAAGGATCATCTGAGCTCCACAAATGTGTTAATCCCGTAATTCCGAAAGGAAGGATCATTAGTAACTTCGTAAAGACCTAAATCCTGTAATTTCGATAGGAAGGATCGTCTGAGTACCACAGACATGTTGATCCCGTAATTCCGAAAGGAAGGATCATGTTGATGTTTTGATGATGTTGATGTTTTGATAATAATGATGTTTTGATGATGATGATGTTTTCATGATGATGTTTCTGATCAAAATATCAGAGTATGATGATGATGTTGTTACTGATCGAAAGGCCAAAGTGCTGAAGATGATGTTGCTGATAGAAAGGTCGAAGTGCTGAAGATGATGTTGCTGATCAAAAGGTCAAAGTGCTGAAGATGTTGCTGATCGAAGCAGTCAAAGTATTGATGATGATGAAGACTGAAGATTGAAGATGAAGACTACATAATGTTGAAAAGATTCCAATGATTTATAGATGTGTTACCATGATGATGTTGATGATGTCCCCTATCTATCTCCTACTATTGTTGTTGTTGATGTTGTTGTAGAATACCCTTCTCGTTAAGGGGGAGTGTTGAAATATTGTAACTTCGAAGAATATTCTATATGTATCTTTTTGTGGTCCCCGATGGTCCTACTGGGAGAACCACTTGTATTACTTTGTACCCCGATGCTTCTAATCGGAAGAACTAATAAGAGTCATGAGGTAGTCCCCTCTAATTGTAAAGGTGGGTCATTAGCACCCCAGTGTGGTTACTTGAGCCTACATGTGTAACTCGAGCCTACATGATTTAACTAGAGCCTACATGTCGAATGAATTAATTCAAGTGAACGGATGAATATAAATAGAGGTGTGGTGCTCCTCATTTGAAACACACACTCTCACTTGTGTAGCGCATTAGGGGAGAAGAGAAGTAGCTGGAGAAGGAGGAGGATCAGGCTTTGATCTCCTTGCTGGTTTTATCTTTTATCTTTTTGGGGCATCTATATTGAGGATGCTTTTGCTGGGTTTTTCCCTTTAGGATTTTCCCAGGATAAATCTTTTTGTTCCTTTTCTATGGTTGTGCTTGTCTATCTTTCAGTGATCCTGTTTATATGCTTTTGTTATGAAAATGAAATTAAATACTGATGTCTTAGCTAAGCATATGAAAATTTAACAAAACTAAACTAATGGCAAAACTTTAATCATACTTAAATTTGTGCCCGAATTATATTAGTACTTGATCTTTACATAGTTAGGATTTTTTATTTTTTATTTTTTACTTTTATCTCGATTTGATGATTACCCTTATTATTCAGTGCATTGAAGCTGTAAGACCTTTCCTCTATGGGATCCTAGATATTACCTCCTTCGTCTAGGTTAAAAGCACATGGCACGCTTTGCTTTCTAATATACTCAGCATGACTTATTTCCGGGCTATTATTTTCATCCTTTTCGCTGCTATTTTGATTATGATGAATGGTGAATGAATTAGAGATGACATTTATGGAATCCTGGATTTGTTTTGCTTCTATAATACATGTTTGACACAACACTTGGGGAGATCATTCTCAGATACCAAGGAACCAAGTAGTACCAATAAAGGTACAATTCTACAAAACCCTAGACTCTATAGCACAAGCAACAAAGCTCAGTAACCTCAAAGGATTCATTGATGAACTTGGTTACAAGTAGAGGTTTTGTTATTCTATTGGACCTCCTTATATTTCCAATAAAACATGGCATGCCAATGATTTTGACATATATAACCATGACCATGCATGTTACCATTTTATGCAACTTACGTTTTGTTATATCGTATGATTTAATTGTTATTGATATCTTAGAGTTTTAGTGCTTATGCCACATTTCCTCCAATGTTGTTTATTGTATTATTTGGTTAACATTATGTTCGAATTCATAAAACCATATATGTTTTTATTTTCCAGATCTTTGCGTCAAATCCAAATAAAAAATGGATGTAAAAAAAATCAAACATCGTCCAACAGTATGCATCAGACACCTCATAGATGAACCAAGGTTGAGGCGTCGATTTCAGATACATGTTCTACATCCTGGAAGAGGAAACCTTTCCAAACCAGAAATTCAAAAGGAGATAGGGAAGAAAAAATATTTATTTACGGTTTTCGTACGTATGGACAAAGATCTTCAGGTTTGGGGTTGGTATATGACAAGCTTGAGGATGCAATAAAATATGAGCCTAACCACAGATTGGTGAAGAACGGAATTCATGATCTTGGCAAGAAAACCCAAAAAAATATTGAAAAAAAAAGCAAAAAAAATTCGTAGTGTCATGCCAAGAAAATAAAAGATTGTTGAGCCACTGTCATCACCATCTATATAAAAAAAATAGTGAGAGTCCATTTTCTTTATGTTCGCATCATTGTATTTATTCAGTCTATCGTTGCATACAGTTATCTAAATGTGTTGAAGATATTTTATAAGTTTGAATAATATTTTGAATTTTGATTCGTTGTTAAGTAATCTATTGTCAACCTATATCTTATTTATAAGTAGTTTAAATAGCTTTGTGTGTTGGTTCTAATAAATTATTTTTATGATTTGTTATGTTTCTGCTGCAATATGGTAATGTTGGTTGCTGGATATTTTTTACATGATGCCATTAATTAAAATGGGACATTGAATGAATAATCGTGTTATTGATGTTGTCTGGCTGTGAGGCATAATTAATTTGAGTAGGTAAGAAATAGTATTGTAAACGTGGGATCTCATGTGCCCTATCGGCCAATTTCACCTGCAACAAGTCCACCAAGCAACTTCTAGCGATGTCGCCGCATTTGTATTTCAACTCCATGGATTGCTAAAGAAGAGAGTTGTCTAGTGAAATATATTCAGACAACTATGAAGAATATTCCAAGCTCTTTACCTAGCACGGCAATTAGCGAGAGCCCTTTTTCAATTGCAATTTTCATTTATAGGATTCCTTGGTACCATAACCCAGCCTTTCAAATGCAAAGGAAAAAAAAGCGCAGGTTCTAGACCCATCCATTAGCATATTCATTTAAGCACGCATGGAGTAGAGTCACAGTAGAGTATAGGAAATCAAAACTCAATTTGAAAACATCAAATATTAATAAAGAGCATTATTGTTGTATAATTAGCTACCTCAGACCAAAATACCAATCTCAGATCAAATATTGTAAACCTAAGTGGCCGGGTCAACTTGAAAAAATGCCTTCTTACAATTTTTGGAAAACAAGCATCATATGTAATCATGTGACTTTATTTATTTTTCTCTAACGAGGGATCCATTGCAGCCCGCTATAAGAATGAAGTAAAACATGATCTGTTAACACAAACTGTTTGTTACTGGTTTTAGATGTTGCACTGCAAGAATGGAGGTCCACGAACAGGTCTCTTTAGACATTCCAATCCAAGCTTGGGAGAGACTCTGCTACGTTTTCTGCTTATTACAATGCATTTTTTTCAGTTTCACCCAAGCTTCAAGGGTCTATTTTACTTTCATTCTTCTTAGAAGAGTGAATTAAGGCAACAATCTCTTTATATATGTTTTATTCTGTATTTTCTCTATACCTGTCAAGTATTGCCATTTATAAAAGCTTGCAACACTTTGCTCTATGAGAGCCTAAATGAATTCTTAATTCTGTATAGTATGAATAGATGAAACTGAGTTAAATCCTGGAATATTGTATTTTGATTTTATCCTGTGATGCTTGCCCTGATTATTGACTAATTACAAGAGGGCTGCCTAACTTGTTTTCGGTTTTCTGCAAGATTTTGTTGGAGTGTGGCCTATTTTAGATTTAGTATAGTCTCCATATTTCCGTCAAGTAAGATTTCTCTTTATACATTATTATAGTAATAAAGTATATCTTCGTTAGTAGGCAATTCAAGCCATTCCTCTCAGATTTTACTGTGTAATTTTGGATTCATTACTATTAATAAGGATAATTTTGGATAATAGGATGCATGATTAGCGTACAATTTTAAAAGGCGAACTGAATATTTACATGAAATTACTGGTAAGGGATTCATTCTCTAATATTACTCTACTAAAGGCTCGAAACGTTTCCTCACTAACAACAGATTTTTACACACAAAAAAACTAAGAGATTTGGTCATGACCGGTTTGAGTGGATGCCTGGACGCCCTTTCCCATGGATTTGATGGAGCAATGGCAGAGTAGGAAACCTAGATTGAACAATTTCCATTGCATACATATGAAGGCCCATTGACAGTGAGGTATTAGGGTTTATAGTGAACCTGGAATGCAAGAGCTTCCAAGAAGGTAATATGGTCGTGACCAGGGTCCCTATGCTAGTTTCATTCTACTAGCCTTGGCCCTGTTTTCATATAAAACCAGACTCCTTGTAGGCTCGATTTGAACTGCACCAAAGTCATTGGAAAAGGCTACGATGATATGGCCTTAGCAAGCTTGGTGTCATGCATGGCTACAACAGAATTATTGAGTCAAGCAGTTGAGTCAATCCTCACCAAACAAGTCTTTAACCTGGACTCAATTTTCACCAATCGATCCTTTAACCCAGAAAATGCGAACGCAGTGAAGGAAAAAACAAATCACAGCATTCTATGACAACACTCAGCATTGACTTAATTTCAAAATATAATTATGCCGAAAGGCGTGT
Organism: Pseudotsuga menziesii; assembly: GCA_001517045.1. Lineage (NCBI taxonomy): Eukaryota > Viridiplantae > Streptophyta > Pinopsida > Pinales > Pinaceae > Pseudotsuga > Pseudotsuga menziesii. The sequence goes on from LPNX010919620.1 coordinate 90,169, forward strand.
TGAAACGACTCTCTAAATTTAATGTTTTTTTTTCATCCATCGTTGATTAGGCTAGGTGCATAGTCGCACATGTCCCATCACCATCAATCCAATGTCCCATCACCATCAATCCAAGAGTTGGGATTTCTTCATGAAATCATTTTGCCAAAAGCCTTAAATTTGCACAATCCAGTTTGCCGTCTGTGGATTTGCTTATAGGAATAAAAGCGATAATGCTATGCGTCATTTTGTTTGTGTTAATGAAGAATATTTTGTTTTCTTTCTTGAAATAGCCTTTGGATCAAGTTGTGTGGAGCCTTACGATGAACAAAACACATGTTTCTTGCAATTTGTTGCCGAATATGCTATTCCATGCCAATGGTGGATGCTTTAAAAAATTGTGAATGGAGTCAGGCAAGAACAGAGTAGTAATGGAATCAAAAACAACAACAGTAGCAGTTTTTTCATATTTTGGAGCAGACAGAGTGTTCGTCAAAAGAAGACCTAAAACATTTGTCCCTAGTTTTCCTTCTTTAACAGACATGCAGTCAAATCAGAGGCTTGTTTCTCATTCAAATCAAATGGACCTTTACAAAAACTCAGTGATCCCAAACCATCCTGCACAAATTAGCAATAGCCTACCCATTAGGAAAATAGACTCCATGGGTACAACTTTCATGAGTTTTTGAGTTGGTTAATGTAAAACCAACACATTCTAAACTTCAAAATAGAACCGATATTAGAGTTCACAGACGCCTAGCCCTGGGACTGCCAAATGTTCTGAATTTATTCGTTCATGTTTTTTATTATAAAACCATAAATTAGAAATCTACTAGAACCTAACCCAGCAATAACCAAATTGTAGAGACAACAGATATTTGGAAAAAGTTATTTTGTGCTTGTTTGAATTGTTGAATTCTTTGCCTGTCAAAATATACGAAAAGAAAAGCAACGGCTGGAACATTAAACGCCTACGTTGATGTAACTACACAAAATTGATGAGAAAACTGCAAAATCACCTTAGAGAAAGTGTATTCATGGTGTGCTAAGCTCTGCAAATTGATGTAAGAAAATTGCAAATCACCTCAGAGAAAGTGTATTCATGGTGTGCTTCGATGGTGGGTTTTTTCATGCTAAGTGTTATAACACTCCTTACTATCTACCGTATGGACACAAGTCAAAAGGTACTATCGACCGTATGGACACGCATCGAAGGGATCAGTGACTCTTGTTCTGGATATAGAGCGGAAATGGGATATGGCACCGGATCTGCTGCTAGCTCCTCTACTGTGATATGAATATGGATATAGAAGGCATTTATACTTTATGTTTTTACCATTATGCTTAAAAAAAGAAAGAGTTTCCCCTGTTATCCTACCGGTTGAAGTTACCAGAGCTGGTGTTTGTGAAGGTGTGCTGTCGGTTGCACTTGCCTCCTTTGTGGTTTGCTTGATCCCTATTGCTTCCCCATCAGGGTGAAATGATCGATACCGAGCGCGCAGATGTGGTTGTTGGTTGTTTGAGCATACTCTTCGCAAATCACCTGAGAGAAAGCATATTCATGGTGTGCTACGCTTTGCAAAATGATGGAATAACATCTGTTAATTGATGTAACTACACAAAATTGATGAGAAAACTGCAAATCAATACCTCACAGAAAGCGTATTTATGGTGTGCTTTGATGTAATTGATGAGAAACTGCAAATCGCCTGAGATAAAGCGTATTCATGGTGTGCTTCGATGGAATTGATGAGAAACTGCAAATCACTTGAGAGAAAGCGTATTCATGGTGTGCTACGCTCTGCAAATTGATGGAATAACATCCGTTAATTGATGTAACTACACAAAATTGATGAGAAATCTGTAAATCACCTCACAGAAAGAGTATTGACAGTGTGCTTGGATGGTGGGTTTTTTCATGCCATCTGCACAAAATTGATGAGAAAACTGCAAATCACCTCACAGTAAGCATATTCATGGTGTGCTTAGATGGTGGGTTTTTTCATGCCATCTGGGTCGCATGCAAGATGGGCATGCAGTGTTACTATTATGTGTACACATCGAGTATATGGACACGTGTCGAACAACACTTAAGGTTTAATACAAACTCAATGTTTGGGCTAGCACATGGTCGTTGCTAGAATCGTGGGTCGAGTGCAGAGAGCTAGAATCATTGCCATCGATGATAGCAAAGCTAAAAGATCTCAAGCATTTAGATTTGGAACGATGCTCAAGGTTAACAAGGATTCCACGCGAGATCTCTCAACTTACTTCATTGATCAATCTAAATTTTAGTAACAGCAACACATTGAAGATGGAAGAAGGCAGCAGTGGTGTTTGCAGTTTAAAAGATCTCGCAAATCTACCGAATTTGATGGAGATGTACATAGGTGTAAAGGCAGGAAGCGAAGTAGAAGCAGGACTAAATTCGGGAATAAAGGTGGGTCCAATGGGAAGTTGGGTGGAGATGAGGCGCTTGAATTTGGATTTCCATGTAGATGACAAAGATGATGTAGTGGAGGATCTTCCAAACGACATGCATAACATGAATAAACTGCAATCATTTTATCTTTACTGGTACTGCGAAACAAGTATGCCCAATTGTATTTGTGATTTTAACCAACTGGAAGAAATACACTTATCCAATTGTTCACAACTACGAGAGCTTCCTCTCTTGGAGAGATTGACAAATTTAAAGTGGCTGGTATTACACGACTGCCGTAAGTTGAAGGAGTTGGGGATAGGGAGGTGGCAAAGAGCGGTTGGATTTCCCATGTTAGAGATGTTGGAACTATCCGTCTTACCATCGTTAGAGAGTATGACAAGCTCGTCATCAAACATTGTGTGGAGTGAAGGATTCATGCCCAAATTCCGAGTCTTGTACATCGCACAATGCTCGTCATTGAAGAGAGTACCAAAGGAACTAGCAAAGCTGCCTAATTTGAGGGAGATATCTGGCCTCGACGCTGCTTGGTGGGAAGGCTTAATTTGGGAAGATGATAACGTTCAGAAAACGTTCGAAGATAAATTGAGAAAGCCAGCCTTTTGATTTTATTTGGGATTGTAGAAGTGTATATAATTTTTTCTGTTTGATCAATGAGAAATATTGTAAAATTTAATACATAAGCATTCTATTTTTAGTATTCCTTTACATTATTTCAAGCTAACTCCAAGTTCTCCTTTCTCCTTAACTACTTTTCTACTTTTCATGTGCAGGATCTACTTCTCAACAAGCTACAAATTGCTTGTTGTAATTTACATATCAATGTTCTATTTTGCATTAACATATATGTACTTGCATTAAAACATTATAATGTAAGATGATCAAAATGTATATGAATTCATTTGAATAGTCAAAACAATTTGACAAAAAAATTTAGAATTACTTGGCTTTTATATTTGTACACCTATTCTTAAATGAAATGATATATGAATCTTGAATTATAATTTTTTCATAATATTATAAATCTTATTTATTATTATGAATTTAATTTATCTTTTTTCTAGATATATCCAACAATTTTAAGTTTTTCTTTATATTTTTTTGAGATATTTTTCGATGATGTCCATTAACCTACCCTTTTTTTTATATTATTAGAATTTTGACAATTTTAAGTTTTTCTTTATATTTTTTTCAGATATTTTCCAATGATGTCCATTAACCTACCCTCTATTTTTGGTGAGATTCAAAATGTTATGAATTTCGTATTAATGATCCACATTTAAAGAATGTATAAATAAATTATTTATTATTTCTCTTTATAAATTTGAAATATTTATATTTATTTAGTAGATAGATCCATAAATTTATGCAATGTTACTTGATTGTAACATAAGAACTACAAAAACTAACAATCCATTCTCATTTGGATGAGAGAAGAATACTTTTCATGATTACTTTTGAAATGCCGATAATGTAATGACCTATTATATGAAGAATATAATGTCTTCTTGTGTATGTCCACATCTCCTTGCTTAGCTTGCAACACAGCATTCTTTTATTGCACCCCTAAATACAATTGCTAGTTTAATTTATTAAATTTATAACGACACGGAGACGCTGGTGAGAGGCTCGGGACAGACGACAAAGCCTCCTGGCTCGCGACAGACTACGAAGGCTCCAGAGCTACCGTCCCCTTTAAAAAATGCCTTCCGCTTAAAAATAGATCCTCACTTCCTATGTAATGTAAACCCTCGCCACGTAGCTGAATGGAAAACAATAAACAACTCTTAATTGTCAGATATCATTGGCAGGTCGGGACTGAGAGCAAGAAGCAAGGATATATTTCAGTTAATAATTGGATATTTCTACGATATGATCACACTTGACTGACCGTTGCACCGGCCACAGGCATGATCCACCAATTTCAGTGTTAACTGAAGAAGCCAAGCTTAACGCCACTCGTGGTCTGATTCGATCACTGGATTGGGTCATTCAGGGGATAAGAGATGTCAAGAATGGAAACATTTACCTGCTAGATAGGATTATGATTAGACAAAGTTATTCCCACCACTACAAGCAACGTAGCAATCTACTGTCAAATCGATCTATTGTTTATCACAATTTAGAGGACAAACTGGGCAAGAGGATATTACTACTTACCGGATTATAGATCACAGAGAAAATTTGCTACTGTAGGAGTAAGAGAAAGAAAAATAAATAAACGACCAACCCAATAAAATAATATGATCTACCAGCTCCACACATGCCGTTCTTACTCTGTTAAAGATCGTTAAGCCTACCAGAGTACACGATCTCAGTTTTATAGATTCACAAGATGGAAATAATGGGAAAACAAGATCTTTAAAACATTAATATCTCGTAAGAGCGATTAACGTTCATTAAAACATTAATATGTTGTAAGAGCGATTAAATGCGGATATATTATAACTTAAAAGGGGTTCGCTAGCATTAATATCTAACGCTCTCAAATCTCCGTTTGAGGCGATCGAGTTACTATACAAGTACACTGGAAAATGGTCAGATGGTCAGTTTTCAAGTCAGAAAACACAGAGGTTGCAGCAACTTATTATATACGTTGATTATCATTTATGATAAACAGAGTCATAGAAAAAACGGAAGACAACACTCCTCCGGTGCTCCGAGCTCAGCTACTGAGAGAGGCTATAGAATAGCTACAATGTTGTTTTCCAACCTATCGGTGAGACTAATCGATAGTCAAACTTTACCGCAAACAATATTAAGCATGCTATCATGCATTTTAGTTAAAATCATTATGCTGTCTGTGCAGGTTCATGGGAACCGTAGTCTCTGTTGCCATGGCCATGGCGTGCCATCCATGTAGCTTTACCTCTTTGCTTTTCCGGTTTTTCATGATACTTTGTCGTCTTTAAATATATGCATTTTTAACCTATATATGTGAAAGGAAGGGACTACCTCGCAGAAAAGAATGGTAATGCTAAGCAAAAAAAACATAAGGATCCACCAAGAGATCAGACAACAAAGGTAGTTAGAAATGTAGTGCGCTTGGAACGATCATAACAAACAAATAGTGTACATGGTGACAAAGCTGGAGGTTGCAGAGAGATGACATTAGCTAGAGGTGTCGCAGATAAAATAAAGCCGCCGAGAGAATGGCAAAAGAGAGACATCCAGAAGCGAGAAGCCATCAGAAAGAGTTTTTAAGCCAGGTGGAAAAGATGGCCTGCCAGCCAGCAGAAAATGCCAACACATTAAAAATTAAACGCCATCCTGGTGGGTGAAAATTGAAACGCCCCATGCTTGAAAATTGAAATGACTGAGAGGTGAAAACTGAAGAAGCAAGCCAAAAAAATGCCTCAGAGGTGAAAATTGAAGAGGCAGGCCAAAGACCAGATTCTTGGATCTGCTTTGCTTGGCTGAATCAAACTCCAATTATTCAATTACTAATTTGATTTATACATGGTGGCAGTCTTTAGCATCCACTATGTGAAGTACCTTAAACGGCTCGACTGCTCAAACTACTATCGCATGCCCATTAACATCTCGGCAACCTCAAAATTCAATCAAAGCAAAGAATAGACACAGTAATATCTGCCCCTCCTAACCAGGTACGCATATTTTAATTACGCCGATAGGCGTTATTCAATGGTATTTTGGGGGTTTGGGGGGAGATGGACTTGCTTGAGCGGATCATCAAGATCCAGCAAATCCCGCCAAGTGGATGCTGAAGATCTCCCCGTTCGTCTGATCTTTTAACAGCCGCTTTAGCAGTTTGTTTAAAAAATCAGTTAAATGTTGTTATGGATATGGCGTCCACCTGTGGCTGATCGCGGGTGATGGTAGTTTAAGCTGCAATGTGGCAGGATGGAGCCCTTCCGGGTGGTGGAAGTTACGCCCGCGAATGCAGCTTCAGCCTCTGTTGATTCAGTTGCCGTAACTGCAATCCATCGCATTGATATCCTGCTACGACGCCCTGGACCGCGCAGCGAATTAGGACGTTGACGCCCGCCTGGAGAACCACCCTCGAGAAACCCTACCTCTGGATTGACCGGCACCCCGTGCTCTTCATCAACCTCTTCCACGGCCTCGCCACGCATTTCTCTTTGTCTGGTATTTTCTGGTCTAACATTATTGTGCTTTTTCGATTGAAGATACTGAGGAAAATCTCTGTGCTGCTGAATTTCGTAATCTTCAAACTCGCGCTTGAACTCTTCTAGCTGTTTTTCTTGTGGATGTGCTCTAAAGATCTGAGATCGGTTTGCATTTTGGGATAGCTTAACGGACTGAACTTTAGAAGCCTTTTGCTCTTGCTTGTGCTCTTTGTTGATAAAAATGCTCAGAAATTGCCTGCCGCTGACGGAGTTTCGCCTAGAATGATCGTTGGAAACGGGCTCATCTGGCATGAGTTCGAGACCCATCAACCGGGCTACAACGTTCGGCATTCTCCGTTTCTGCTCATTTTCCATTGGCGAGCCTTTCAGAGACTTCCTCGGAGCGTCTTCTTGATTCCATTTGGCAACATCTTTATTTGGAAACTCATATCCAAACTGTAAGTCAATAAATATCATAAAGATATATTAGCAATTTCGTCCATATAGAAAATCTGTCGAGAACAACTGAATATCAACATTTAATAAATGAATAAAGCAAATATCTTACCGGAATATCGCCTACATTGGATTAGATTTTTCTGCCGAAGTCCATAATTCCACTGGGCACATCCAAACTATTTCGCGGAGCCTCCAAACCTGATACTGGAAACGTAAGTACTGCAAGGCATCTGACCCTGCCCGAAACTTCTATTGAATGCAAAGACTAATATAAATTGGTCGAAATAAAGGCCGAGATTGCGTACCTTCACAAAATCTTGTTTGTTGAAGAAGTTTACGGCTCCAGGCAGCTTGATTAAAGTCGAACAAATGGAGAACGCCACTCATACAACCTGGAAATTCTCTTTTGGCGCCGCGCGTGGAACGACTCCGGTACGATTGTCTCCCCATCTTTTAAACTGAATTAAATGCTAAAACAAATGAAAGGCTGAGATGTTGCTTATAACAATGTCAGGGATTGAACTTTGGACGGCTTCGATTTTGATTTTGATTTTGTATCAACATTTAATAAATGAATAAAGCAAATATCTTACCGAAATATCGCCTACATTGGATTAGCTTTTTCTGCCGAAGTCCATAATTCCACTGGGCACATCCAAACTATTTCGCGGAGCCTCCAAACCTGATACTGGAAA
>LPNX010919624.1:0-19136 GCA_001517045.1 Pseudotsuga menziesii
CGCCGTTCGCGACGGGGCCGGGAACGAGGTCGCCGGTGGTCGGAGCGCCGGCGCGACGATTGCCGCCGGGCAAAATCGTCGCGTCGGTAGCCCACTCCTATCTATATTCCCGAATCCCGATTTTTTCAGAGTTCTTGGGGGGCTGGTTAAGAGTTGTAACTTGTCAGTGCCTTCTGGGCCACTAGTACCACTACTCTTTGAAATTGTCCCCTGGGGGCGACGAGGGGCCGCGTCTCCTCGGCCTGTCTAGGGACGCGGCATTCAATGAACTTAGGCCATGCGAGGGCAAAATCAGGAAATTTGTCAGAAGTTTCGGTGTACCGTATATTACTCAGAATTCTGGCCCAGTCAGTGCTGATGCCCTGTAAAAGCAATATAAACTGTTTTGAAATAATGGAGTCCAGGGGTCAGGACCCAGGTTATCCATCATTTCATTCCACAGCACCCAAGCCATCATCAAAATGTTCACATCTGCCATGGTTCTCCAACGACGAGCGTTTATTTGAATGCAATAATACAAAGAATCACCTCCTAGATAATGGGAAAATAATCACACCCACTCTTTGGTTTGCGTCAACTATTACAGATTGGATTTGAAAGGAGAATCGCAATAAACAAACCCAAAATGGAGACCTATGGATTGCATGCTTATAATAGCATTGTAATTTGTATGCCCTTCCACTTTCTTTTAGGGAAATGAAAAACTTGCTATATTGATGCGCATGGCCAAACCCATTATCCAGGTGACGACAGAAGGTATGAATGTCAAATTCTATATTAAAACACGATTGTCCAATTAAGATTGTGACAGCGAATACGATACTTCAGTATTATCGTGCAACAGTATATAACTGATGGCTCAACCTGTCCATGTTGTCACTTCGAAGTTCCCGGCGGAATTTGATAGGCTGCGCCGGTTATTGTCTAGGGTTCCAACGGCGTGATTAACACTTAGTCTCCGCACATGGAGATTAGCGATTAGCACAGGGTGGCCCTAGTCCAGGTTTGATGACTTAACCCAGGCAGAGGTTGTCCTTTCCCGCACATAAGTTCAAAAAGCTCAACCTTTATTCTTATGAATAAGAATAAAACCAAAACGCCTTCAACCAGCCGAAATCCTGGAGATAAATTATTGTTAAAAATTGTAATTTAGAGGGCTCTGATAGCAATTTGGGCATCCAGTATTTAACTTAGGAATGGCAATTGTAATAGCTACACTTACAAAATGCTAAAAATAACAATTTTCAGGAAAAAATTTGTTTGGTTTTCATCAAAAACGCACAGAAAAGAGGGGTGTTTTAGTTGTCTTTTATCGTAAGCAGAATTAGTGACCCATAGTATTCTCTGACCCATTGTATTTACCAATGGTTTTGTTGTTATGTGATCCTATAAATTCATTTAATTAATATTGAGAAGGCAATTTGTTTGCCCATGCAATAAATATGCCCATTGTGTTTATGTTTGTATTATGCTTTTCTTGTTTACTTTAACATGGTATGGCCTGATCCATTCTCCCTGTTGTTTTGGGTAATCCTTTCACATAGTGGAAAGCACACATACAAATCCAGACTCACATCTTTTGGAAGTTGTTGATCAAGACTGGAATGTGTCAGCCCGTAGCATAGTGTCAGCTTGTAGGCATACAAGCAAATCTCTTTTTTTTTTTTCCTCTTTGAAATGTGGATGCACCCTTTCCGTATTGGGAATTGCACCACGTTGACATAGACCAGCAGGCATATGTTTGCTTGTACTGATAGTGGGGAACTTATTGTCCTAGTTGAGATTAAGGGGGTGTGTTAAGAATTGTAATCTCAACTGACCACTATCAATAGTGCATTAATTAGTTGGTTAGTTGAGTAATTGAGTAGATCACATTAAATAGAATTAGTGACCCATAGTATTCTCTGACCCATGGTATTTACCTATGCTTTTGTTGTTATGTAGTCTTATAAATATTTGTGTTAATATTGAGAAGGTAATTCAGTTGCCCAGGCAATCAATATGTCCATTGGTTTATGTGATCTTTCTGCTCAGCTCTTTTATTTAACATGGTATCAAAGCCTATGGCATGATCCATTCATTTGTTTTATAGGTAAGCATTTTCACAAAGTGGAAAGCACACACACAAGTATAGATCCAATCTTATTGGAGGTTGTGATCTATGCAAGAAGAGCGATTCTTGAAGAGATAAGAAATCTCTTAACACCAGAAGGATTATGGCAAACATTTGATGGAGATTATTATGATGTATGACACTCAAAGTTAGTAATTTGTTAAAATTACAAGATTTGTGGCATTTCATAGTTCCAAAAACAAAGAAGGCAAGTTGTTGGTTAATGTCTCATACAAGACAATATAGACTATTCACTATTTTATTATATTGTAAAAGTTGATACTCCAAAAGAGCATGGAATATACTAAAATAAGTATGTTGTAAAAGAAGATGACTTTGCAAGTCACACAAAGCACCAGAGATCCCAATCCCACAGTGAAGTGGAAAACAGTCAAGAAGATTGTGTTTATGCAGAAGCCAATGTTGATCCAGTGATGTTTGGCATTGAAAACAAGCCTATCAATGTAGGAGTACTTAGTGATGTGAGTGATAGTCTCTCTCAGACAGTTGATAGCACCATAGAAGCTGCAACATTTGCTCAGAATGAGCAAGAGCTAGTTCATAGCAGCACAAAAATAAGAGCAACATACGGTCCACCCCAAAACCAGAAAACCAGAAGTTTGAGGGATATTGAGCAGACTCTTGTTAATAATGAGCATCTAAAGTATGCTTTGTTTTCTACTCAGCCCACAATTTTTGAACAAACAATAAAGGATGCATAATGGGTACATGCAAATGAAGAAGTCAATGATAATGATGAAGTAACTGCCATTGATGAGCAACACCAATATGTGAATGCTCTCCAAGAAAAGCTGAAATATATTCATATTTTTTATGACAAAAAATTTCACTGTGCAGGTAAAGATGAAAACCAGAAAAATCATGTTGAAATAAAAGAAGATTTGCAGAAGGTAAAGAAGAAGAAGTCCAAGTACACTTCAAGGAAGAAAGTGAAACTGAAGCTTTTGAATGAAATGTAAGCCTAGCTGAGACATAGACCAGCATGCATCTTTTTGCATTGATAGTGTTGAAATATTGTCCTAGTTGACATTAAGAGGGTTTGTTAAGAATTGTAATCTCAACCGACCACTAGCAATACTGCATTAAACAGTTAGTTAGTTGAATTGGTCACATTATGTAGAATTAGTGACCATGATATTCTCTCCATTATATTTAACAATAGTTTTCTAGTTATTTAATCCTATAAATACATTTAATTACTATTAAGAAGGTAATTCATTTACCCATGCAATAAATATGTCCTCTATGTTTCTGTCTTTATTCTAATTCTCTTGTGTTTCTCTCTATTCTGTGCTCGAGGGTTTCTATCCCTATGATTCGAAACTCATAATCACAGACCATGAATGTAGTCGCACGGTCTGCAGTATTCAAAATGCTTCCGAATTTTTATTTTAATTGGAACTCGGGAAAACAAAGAACAATTATTCGATAGAGAGCAGACTTCGATTAAGCTAATATTCCTTTGAGCGCAGGTAGTTCAGTAAAAAATCAATTAATCAATGGAGGGCGGGATTCGATGAAGCGAATGATCGTCTGAGCGCAGGTGGTTTTAGGGTTTTTCAAGGATTGAGAAATCTTCAAAACCCATGGAATGCAGAAACTATGCTGGGAATTTTATCTCATACATCTATGCGAGATAACGTAACTATTAACTGAAACTTTGAAAAAACATTTTAAATAATATTTAAAAAACTACAATCCCTAGAGCCCCACCTTGAAATGTAACTGGAACTTGAACTGAATAACTAAAATTACAGAAGAAGGGTTATGTTTATAAATGAGCATGGGAAATGTCATTTGTATGTTTTCAGGTAGGGCAATGGTATGATTTCAATGTGTTAGGAGATCCATGCAGGTTTATTCCCTCAGTAATTGATGGCCTTGGCCTTGGTTTTTAGCCTTTAGCCAATCACTATGGTATTAGAGCTACTTTTTATAGATATTATGTATTGTAATCTTTTTCACATATTAATATAAATTATTTCATTCTTTTTCTCTAACTTTCACTATTTTCTATTTTGCAAACTGTGTATTCTTTCTCACTAACTAAATCTTTTGTTCAACACTCATCCACAAAAATCTACACAGTAGGATTAGTTGGCCCTTACTAATGAGGCATAAGCCAGTCAAACTGGAATCAAATCACGTTCCAATGCCATAAAGCCATTCAGAAAGAGTTTACTTACATGTTGAAATCGATCCAATGGGAAGATATGAATTTTTGAAGGTGTTCGTAATGTGCAAATGATCAAATAATTTCTTATTGAAGTAAGTCAAAATTCTAGTCAACGGATATAAAGATGAAATCAGTAAAATATTGCCAAAACTAAACAAATAAAAGATACAAACAATACCAGAAACGTTGATCATGTATAAAAGTTCCAGAAAAACCTGAAGTGGACTATTTATCTTCGATTTAAATTTTTAATGTGTGCAAGTGATGACTTCGAGGTTTTCTATATGCTTATTGGTAATTAGTGGGTATGTTAGAAGATGTAAAGTCCTCTTGGGATGTGGTGCCACCCCTATAATATCATGAAATACGAAAAACTATAATATAAAAAATTAGTTTAGTGAAAGGAAATAGAAAAAATTATGGAATATCATGAAATATCAAAAATTATAATATAAAAAAATTATTTTATTCAAAGGAAATAGAAAAAAAATGGGTAGAATAAACTCTTAAGTATGAAAATGAATTTTGAAAACAATGTTAACTTGTTTCTTAAGGTTGGACTATGTTTTATTTAGTAAATCTTTTATACAATAATTCTTTACAAAACTTTATAGCTTTTTAAATTCTTAAATAGTGTTTTAATAGCCAAAATCCTAACTTTTTAGTGGAGACTATTTTATATTAATTGTTTATTCCTAACTACTAACCTTTATTAAAAGAAATTGGTGGCATAAATTACTTTACTAACTCCTATGTAGTCTAAAGTAAGGGGGCTCAAAGTAGAACCCTAACATGCCTTGCCCTTTAATAGAATCCATGTCCTGAAGGGTGGAGGTGAGGAAACTATTGCAGAATCCCTTAGGGTTCCCATGTGGTGTCTTCTTTGGTGCATATCTTTCCATTGGGTCAAGACTTCTTTGGTTATACATATGTGCAATTGACATTCCTTGATATCCAATATTGTTTCTAATTGGAGCCAAATGGAACCTTCATCATCAAGTTTTGGTAAGTTGGTCTACACTTTACAAATTGGAGCCCACCACTTTTTTAGGCAATAGACATGAAAGGCTGAATTGATCTTGGATTGATCTCATACAGCTATCATGTAGGCCACCTATACAATGCTTTGTATGATCTTGTAAGGTCCATAGAATTTCAAGGCTAGTTTCTAGGGGATGTAATTGTTTATTGATGTTTTTTATAAGGTTGAAGGTGAAGAAACCCCTAATCATGTTCTACAAATGAATGCTCCAAGCAATGTTAATTCTCATGTCGTTCCATTATATTCTCAGCCATATCCAAATTTTCGTTATATATGCAGAGAATTATTTCTCTCAGTGTGAAGTGTGTTATTTACTGCATGGACCTTGCAAGTGTCTAATAAATAGGAATCCACAAACAAAAGTTTCTAGCCATACACTACTTCATATGGAGTCATTTTGGGTGCTCCAAGATAAATAGTATTATACCACCATTCCACATGAGGAAACCATTGTGCCCATTGGCGTCGCCTCTATGATGTGAATCATCTCAAATATGTTTCCAAGCACTTATTGGTTGCCTTTGTTTGACCATTTGTTTGCCAATGACAGCATTTGTTGAATTTCAATCGGGTATCTTGAAGTTTAAATAGCTCCTACTGGAAATTGCTCATGAATGTAGCGTTGAGATCAGAAACAATAGAAGTGGCAATACCATGTAACTTAAAAATTTGATCCATGAATACTTTGGCCATGATGGCAAGTGTAAAATGGTATTATAATGCACACAAGTGAGCAAATTTGGAAAGGCAATCTACTACCACCATGATGACTGATTTATTACTAGCTCTAAGAAGCCCCACTTTAAAATCTATAGATATACCAGTCCATATATGGGTGGGAATTGGAAGTGGTTGCAAGGCTCTTGGTGACTTCGTCGTCTTGCTCTTATGTTATTGGCCCTAGGTTTGTTTTGGTTACTTTTGCTACCAGTTTTGAAGTTCAATCGAAATGTGAACGGAATCATGACAGAATGGTCAAGGAAGTGGTCAACTCCAAAGTTTTAGGCGAAGATGGAGGAAGACTAACAATTTTGATGAAGTTCGGAGGGTTCTTGGGGCAGCGTCGCACTTTTCGAGGGAAAATGTGTGACCCAGGTCGCACCTATCAGGTAGTCACGTGCGAACCGGTTGCACCTATCGGGGAGGTAGGCGCAACCTGGGTAACACTTGTTCAAGAGACAAGCACGAACTGGGTCACACTTGTTCGGGAGATAGGCGCGACCCAGGTCGCACCTGTCAAGCATTTTTGAGTGGCTTAGGTCACACAAAAAGGCCCAATAGGAGTGACCTAGCATAGAATGGAATTTTTTGTGTAATTGGGTCTGACATGGACTTTTGTGGATGTGCAGGACGCCTCGAGTCAGATGGCGAGAGTGAGACGTCGGGGACCTCAGAGATGAGGTAGATGAGGATGGAGCAGTGAAGGATATGCTCGCCCAATGTGGGTTGCTGAAGTTCTTTCAGTTCACCCTTATGCATTCGGCAAAGTTGTTGCTGAACAAGCTAGTGAGCTTTTGGGATCGAGACTCGGAGTGCTTCATCATATAGGGTGAGCGAATGGAGATCACCCTCTAAGATGTGTACTTTCTGACTAGCCTCACACTACTGAGTGTGATCGATGATACCTCGTCGAAGCTCCCAAGGGGGGTGTTGATGGATGACATGTGCATCAGGACTTGATATGCCTCAGTGTATGTGCATACGTCATACATATTGGTGTGTGACATTGAGAGTCTGGAGACTCGAGCAGTAGCAGCGATGGTGCTGCAAATACTAGGATTGAAAGGTCCGTACAAGATCTCGGGTGGCCATCTTATGATGGTCGAGAGTGTGATGAGGGGAACCTACTATGAGTGGGACCAGATGTACTTGATAGTGGTTTGGCATGGGTTGAATCAGGCCATCTTCGTGGGTGGGTATTTATGTTCCCCCTCCTTTTTGTGTTAATTCTTCTTTGAGCAACTACTGACACTACAACCGCATCTGGCGGTGCGTGAGGGGGGACCTCACGAGCATCACATGAGGTGCTGGTGTGGGATGATGATAAGGGAGGGAGGCGGTCTTATGGGGTGTTTCTTTACCTGGGAGATTTTTTCATAGTGGCGATAACTTCCTATCCTTATAGAGTACTATCCATACGCGGGGATGGACTATCAGTGAGATCCGGAGATGTCTTGACCTCGAGGACATGTCTGGGGATCTTACAGTATGCATACATGACTCTTTTTGGTTTCATTCATGTATATTTTACTATAATAGTGGTGGCTAGATCATGTGTGTGATATATACTGATGACTTATTGTGTGCATGTGCAGACGTGGGACCGCACCCTCCATTAGGGTACTAGCGGCACAGGGGCAGGGTGGTGGGCTTAGATCCACGCTCTCACAAGCAGAGGAGGCAGTGGAGTGCTACATTGGACTCACTATGGCTGGACGTGGAGAGGCTATTGGAGGGGGTCACCAATGATGGGTGGTATTACCTAAACGATAATCTGATCGTTGCATACTACAGAGCTCCTCTGGAGTGGATCTCTCTGATGAAGAGGATCGCAGTTGTGGTTGAGTATGTCAGAGTAGCGAAATGGGGTGATGTGTCAATGGAGGAGGAGATATCCGAGGAGGAGGAGGAGGACACTAAGGAGGAAATAGAGTCCGAGGAGGATGACTCCAACTAGTAGCTTATGATGTTGTCCATAATGTATTTGAGCATGGGGATTTTTGTATGATATCTATGATCAGACGAGAAAGCCTATGGAGCTTCTCATTTTGCACTAGACAATATATTTATGATATATATGCACATGGATGCACCTTTTTGTATTTATGGGTTTTTATGAGTCTCTTGTTATGATTATGATTCTGCCTATATGATGTATAAGACATATGTATGCATGACTATATGATGATGCATGATGTAGTTTATTTCCTATATGTGATGATTGATGTGCCACTCTAGAACGTCATTAGACATTTGGTCTGCTACACTATTGAGACTTATGGGAACATGCATGAATTAAATGGATTCAAAATGTCTAACCAAGTGTCTAGTGTGCAGGAACTTTCTAAAGAGGCGGGGATCATGTACCTGGTAGTAATTATTCAACTAGGCGACAAGCAGTTGGGAGTCTAGGAAGACATCAAGGAAAAAAATACCCAAGTGAAGGGCAGTGTTCAGGAGCTTGGTGATGCTGTCGTACTCATCCTGATTGTTGGTAGGAATACTAACACACATGTCGTCGATATGGATCAGCTCATGTGACGGGGAATAAATGACCCATGCATCCAAGGTGATATTAGGAGACCATCTACTTGCACCATCACCGAAACCAACATAGCAAGGCAAGGTAGGATCCATCTGGAGCAACCAAGGAAACAAACTATGAGACTTGTGGTAAAAATGATACAAAACAAGAAAGAAAAACTATGCTACAAGGGTACTCAGGGTGGTCGAGTTAGGCGTAGAATATCTTGAGGTAGATCCCATTGCAAGAATTGTTTAAGAGGCGATCTTCAGAGTTAGCGAGGAGATATGCCCCCTTTTCGAGACATCGATGGATGACATAAGGGCCATACCACATGGATTCGAACTTCCATTTTCCATTTTTATCATGGGCTTGGTGATAAACGAGGACGAGGTCCCCTTTATTAAAGGTGCATGGGTGGATGTGGGAGTCATAATGGGACTTCGACTGAGTCTAAGCTGCTTTGATCATTTGGAGAGTTGCACGATGGTCCTCATCGGTTTTTTCAAGCATAAGCAAATGTTTTTCTAATGGTGAAGTATCGGGTAGAATTTCGACGGCAAGGCGAAGTGATGGAATCTGGCATTCAATGGGAAGCACCGACTCCACACCATGGACTAACTGAAATGGGGTAAAACCGATGGCAGTCTTAGTCGATGTCTGTTAGTCCCAGAGGTCAGAAAAGAGAAAGTGGTGTCAGTTGGACTTATGTTTGTCCACCATTCGTTGGAGCATGGTTTTGAGGATCTTGTTGACAACCTCAATTTGACTATTTCCCTTAGGGTAATAAGCCAAGGAACACTGGTGTTCAAATTTAAACATGGCATAGAGCTCTGTCCAAGCAACGTGTTCGAAGAGAGAACCATGGTCTGAGACTAGTTGGAGGGGGACACTGAAACGAGCTATAACATGGTTAAAAAATAAGAGTGTCGCGGTATCATCTTTACAATTGAAGGTAGGCATGGCTTTGGCCCACTTGGTAAGGTAATCAACAGCCACAATGATGTATTTATGGTCGTCGAATGAAGGAGGGTTGCAGGTCATGAAGTCAATAGCCCATTTGGAAAAGGGACTGACTGTGACAACATGATGTAGCGGCGCGGGAGGTGTCCTTTCCTTTGGGACAAATATTTGGAAATTACAGCAGTGTTTAACTGCATAAATTCAATTAGCAAAGATGGTGGGCCAGAAATAACTGGCGCGGAGGATCTTTTGAGAGGTAGCCAAACCAGATAGGTGGCCACCCCAGGCTCCACTATGATAATCATTCAGGACTTGTTCAACCTCATCATGGGTGAGGCAATAGTGCAGTATGGTGTCAACACCATGGTAGTACAAGACATCACTGATAAGGTAATATCGAGTAGCTTGGTGTTGGATGCGACGATGATCTTCATGTATTAAATGGGGTCTGAATTTATGTGTGCACAAGTGTCATAACCCCAAAATTTCATAAAAATTTAAAATTTTTAAGATAACATAAAATGTTGAATACACAGTTTACTAACTGCTAGTGGTTAGCAAAAAATGAAATAGTCTATCAATTAGTATTAATCATTTTTATAAAAAAATGTACAATTTTCATTTTCATAATGTAAATAAGATTGACTTGCATTTAGATTACTTTCAGTTTTACTAATAAGTTTACTTTTTGCCAAGTAGGTGAAATCTATCTTTGAAAACTTGGGCTTACTTAGCATTTATGCTAACGCAGATGGACTGCTAGTTCTTACAGGTTCAACAAGTAACGGTCGATCAAGTAGAAGTTTAATTCATAAGTAGCAAGAAGTATATTTGTTGCATGTTAAACTACTAGTAAATAAACTGATTATTTACAAGCAAGCTCTTATGAGGTAAAGTAATTTGTTTTCTATAACTTTTGTTTCTAAGACACTATTCACATTTAGATATAAGATTGTTATCTTTATCATACTTAGTGAAACAAAGATACTTACTGTGAACTTAGCGCTCATGTTCTTCGTAATACATTTATTTCTATTTTAACATGCTTATATCTCTAATGTTGTGTTTAATTGTGGCATCTCTTATTCAAGAAAGTGTTCCGATCAATCTCGATAGTAACAATCTCCAATAGAGTACAAGTTTTTGTTTTTTCTTTTCTTACTAGCCCTCGAAGTTATTAACCTAATGTTTGTATGTAACTAAGTTAAGCACTAAGTTAAAGACTTCAATACTTAAACTATTACCTTGCTGCTTGTATTATTGTAACTATATACAATATCCCTTAATTCATATTGTTCTAAGATAACTATTACTTGCATCCTATAGAAATATTCTACTTGGAAGTGTCCATGACATTATAAATTTGGTTCTTGTAGTTTAGACACATCGTCTTAAGATGGAATACTACTTACCATCACTTTCATAAGTCCAAGGTAAATATATTATCAGTGTTATTCTAATAATTATAAACCTTGAGCATAGTTTACTTCATGGTAAAATTTACTATTAACAAGTTGTCTTACTTATAATAGTTGTAGTTTATAATAACTATTGAGGTAGAATTTTTCTACTTAGAACTTCTAATCTGAGGTCTACATTAAATGAAACCAAAATGGCCAAGATTCATATACTATACTAAGAACAAGCAAACATAAACAATCACAAACTATCTTTGCCAAAAATGATAGCATCTTTTATTATTATTATTAACAAGTTGAGCCTACAAACTATTATTTGTAAAAGCTTAGATCAAGGTTGAGACTTGTGCTTGTTTACTTGTCATATTTTAATTACCTTTACTTTTATAATCGAATTCCATAATTTATAGCTAACCCTAAACCATTGGTTTCGAATAATACGGTTTGAAATTCAATATAATATGTAATTATTTCAATGTCATTTTGTAAAGTGTACACACCAAATGTTATTTGCAAATACTTCATTGTATGGTTGACTTTGGGATTGTATCGATGGCAAGGCTGTTATAACCATACTCAAAGGTCAACGTTAGATATCATTACTCTCAATTATACAAGCCTTGATACCTTCGATTACCATGATATAGTTGTAATTAGTGCATATATAAAACTATATTTCATAGCCGTTGCATAGTTGTTTATATATCCATGCAATAATAAATTGATTATTGAACACGCAGATAGACTATAGACTTCGACATGTGCATGGTAAAAAAAATTGGAGGGCACGTGGTCACCTCTCGTCCATGCAATGGTGACATAAAAAGACTTGGAAACCCTATTCGTTTGTCATTTGCCTCTGGGGTTTTTGCTGGTCTGCGGCTACTCTGTGTAGTTTCCATAGTAGACGTGAGGGTTGTTCCTCTGCTTGCTTGCTCCAAAGCTTTTGTTTGACGTTGCTGTAGTTTCCAAAACTCAGTCTTTGATTTTCAAACCTTTATGGTTGTGAATCCATACAACACGAGTGGTTACTTGTTTTTGTGTTTGGCTCTCGGCCTGTCCAAAGCTCAGTCATGTTCTTCTCGTGGCCTGTCACGACTTTGTGAGGCTTAAGCTCCTTTGTCATTGTTTTTACTCCATGATCGGCGTAGAGTTTAAAAACTCCTAGGTGTACATTGCTGGTGACAATTTCTTCGTTGCTCGACAACTCTTCTACTTACAGGTAAATACAAGTCGAATCTTTAGTATGAGTAAATCCTTTGTTTGTTTAATAACACAGTTAGGGTTTAAGCAGTTAGAAGATGAGAATTATACTGACATTCATAAAGTGCTAAATGCAGGTATCCATGACAGCTACAAGCTTTGGTGAAAGAAAACAATGACCGGCTTCAGTGGACTCATGGCCCAACCTATAAGCCCTAAGTTTTAAAAAAAGGGTTTAGCCCTACTTGTAAAGAGGGTTGTTGATGGAGATAATACAGGGCTTGGAAGCCTCTTTCGGTTTCTCGCTATTTAGTAGGTTTTTAATGTGATGATGCTTTATAGTTTTTACTTGTAAACCCTTGCTATCATGCTGGGTAATACCGGCCTTCGAGCCGTGACATGTATGTAGTTTTCTTGATTTGTAAAAAGGGATTACAGCCTTACGGCTTGGTCATACTCTAGTTTTTAAATTAAAAGGGTTTCCTCCCGTACTTATAGTTTTAAGTGACTCTTGTTTTCGATTACTCTATTTATTATAGTTTGACTTGTAACTGCTAATACTGGAAATTAAGTTTTCTTCTTAACTGTCAGTGGAGTACATTTACTGTTAATAATATTTCTTGTAAGTAAATATTGTTATTGTAAATACTATAGGTCAGTCATAATGTAAAATTTATATTTCTATACTCACCTGTTAGGGTTTTAATGGAATGAAACCCTTGTATAAATATACTCTTAATTTAATTATTAATTGAGCATTGTTTCCTATTTGTTTCTATTTGGTTATTACAGGAGTATTGGAGTTTATTAATCTATTTATGAAGTATTTTTAAAATAAAAGAGTTTACAAATATACTATAAAGTTTTTGAGATAAGACTATACTCAGTCTAACGCATAGATTATAGTCTTCTAGTTTAATTTGTTTACTTCGTTACTAATGTATATGGTTAAAAAATTTATAAATTAATTTATAAAAAGATAAAAGAAAAGCTAGGGTTTCGACCCTCATGTTATTTTGCACAGTTTACAAGCCTTTTTGTTAAATATAAAATAGTTTCTAAATATGATATTTTAGTTTTATTTTATCTAATGTTTATATTTATACTTGTTTTTACTTACTATTTTGTATCTTTGAAGTTATTCAGAGCTCTGTAAAGAATAGAACATTAACTCTGTAACTTTGTTTACTTTTCATAAATAAGGGTTTATATACATAACCCTAATCTAGTTTGTATTAAGTAATAATTTAGAATTTATTAAATAGTTTATAAGATATATTGTATGGTTAATAACTGGTATAAATACTTAACTGTTACCTTCGAATAAGCTTTTGTTTGTATCAATATACTAATACTTTAACTCTAGTGTAGTTTTAGTGTTTATTTTCTGCATTTTTATTTAGTTATACTTAAGTAAAAACAGTACACACAATTAAATCACAACACTGTTTTTCCTCCATAATATTTTTAACATTGAAATAAAATTACTCTGCTATCTAGAGTTACACAATCCTATCTACTATTTTCATTCTCTTATCTACTTAAAGCATTCTATCTGTGCTAGAGTACGGCCTGGTTTCCAGGTGTGGAAAAACACAATTTAGAAATTTATTTTCATTCTAACACATTATTCTCTAAATCCATTTCATTTCTATAACAATATAATAAAAATACTAACTCAAACATTTCACAAACTGAACTGTTAACATTCACATAGCAGTTAACTAAGATTTATTTAACTAACACAGTAAAATAAAATAACTTAGAACCTGTTGAGGACAGATGACAACAGCTTTAGGAGGTCGTTCCTCCCTACCAATCTCCTGGAGAGCGCTCAAACAACACTTCCTCAGGACCCCCAAGCCTGTTCCTGGTCTTCTTGGAAGAGAACTGGTGGATAATGCAAATAGTAGAACCCTCTATCAACTGACTAGTTCGATATCTCATTAAAACACTTTGCTCTCAGCAGTATGATATTTAGCTTAAAAGTTGCAACTAGATCAATAAGCAGTTATCCCCTCAAACACTTTCTAGATTTCCCTTCCATTGAATTTCTCTGAGGTACATTCATTCAACCTGAATTATCACCTCTCTAGAATGAGCAGCCTCAACTCTCTTTAATGGGAATTTTTATAAAAATTGCCTAGGTCTTTTGGGTCAGTTTTCATTAATTGAGCCACCTGCTCTGATTCCACTTTCTTGGGGAATCATGACCACAAATGTAGGTAGGTTGCTACCTGCAACAGTTGGAAGTGGTTTGAGGATGTTGCCACATGTCAGTTTGCTCTCCACCTAGTCTCCTCCACCAATTTGACCAGTAAACACTCTTTTAACAGCTCTCCTAAGCTGTTGTCTCCTCCTTTATTTATTTATAAATAAAATATTTAGAATTTACATTAAATACCCTTGACCCCACTGGGTCATCAAATACAACTTAGCATAAAATTTAACATATTCTCCTCAAATAATATAAAATTGTTTTTGCAAAATTGGGGCATGTGACATACACACCCCCTTAAATTATAACATCGGCCTTGATGTTATTTATTCTTCGTCCTCATAATTCCCCTGGAACAGAATTGGATATGCATCCCTCATATTACTTTCCAATTCCCAAGTGGCTTCCTTTGGACTAAGGTGCTTCCATTGCACCTTCATCTGACCAATGGTGCGGTTCCGAAGTGTGATCTCCCTCCGCCTGAGGATATAGTCCAGTTCCACCAGAAAATATCCTTCTCATTCCACCTATACATCATTCCAGTTAACAACATTAGTAGCATCATGAACATATTTCTTTAATACATAAATGTGTAAAACATTATGAACCCTTAAATTTGGTGGTAATGGTAATTAATAAGCTACCTGTCCAATCCTGGACAATATTTCAAATGGACCATAGTAACGAAGTGCTAGTTTTGCACAACTACCCAACCTCAGAGAACTCTTTTTGGGTCTCATCTTGATGAACACATGTTCACCTACCTGAAACTATTTTGGAGTTCTTTTAAGGTCTGCTTGACTCTTCTGTCGATCTTACGCAGTTTTCAAATTACCTTATACCTGCTTTACAATTTCTTCCATTTCTTTCAATAGTTTAGGACCTAATACTAATCTGTCCACCGAATTACTCCAAGAGATAGGAGTGTTACACTTCCTTCCATACAAGATTTCGAAAGGACTAAATTTGGTCGAAGCTTGATAATTAATATTATAAGAAAATTCAACCAGATGCAAATAATCCTCCCATTTACCTGGTTGATCCTTTACATACATTCTTAGTAAATATTCCAGTACTTGGTTTACTCTTTCATTCTATCCATCAGTTTGAGGATGGAACAAAGTACTAAAATTTAGTGTAGTGTTTAATCCTTTAAACATAGATTTCCAAAAGTTACCTGTAAATTTAGGGTCTCGATCTGAGATTATAACTTTCGGTATCCCATGCAGTTGAAAAAATTGCTTTAAAAAGATATCAGCTATGTTTGCAGCTTTATACATAGTTTTAACAGGTATAAATTGAGCTGCTTTACTCAATTTGTCAACTACTACCATTATAGAATCGTTTAAATTCTGATGCAGTCTAGTAACAAAATCGAGACTAATTATCTCCCATTTCCAACTAGGAATGGGTAGTGGCTGAAGTAATCCAGCTGGGTGTTGATGTTCAGTTTTCACTTGCTAACATTCAAAACACCTAGCGATATATTCTGTCAGTTCAGTCTTCATGTTTGGCCAAAAATATTCTTTTTTTGACATAGTTATAGTCTTCTGATAACCTGGATGGCCTGAGTATGGAGTTTTATGGATTTCATCTAAAATTAATAACTTAGCTTTAGGTACATTAAGTACATACATTCTGTCTTTATACAGTAAAAATACTTTTTCATTCAAACTGTACCCTTTACTTAAGCTTTATGTAGGATTTTCTTTCGCTTTAGCTTGTAAATTTTGGTAAATTTCATCTTGTTCTAACCCTGCCTTAAGCTGTTCTTCCAGATCTGTTGTATAAGTGTTGATAACTGCTGCAAAGTTCATCCTTGCGTTTCTACTTAATGCATCAGCAACTTTATTTTATTTCCCTTTAATGTGCTGAATTTCGAAATCATACTCACTTAGAAAAGATAGCCACCTAGCTTGCCTAGCATTCAAATAGGCTGATCTAACAGATATTTTAGTCCTTTATTATCGATCATTAGAATAATTTTTTTGCCAATTAAATGATGACGCCACATCTTTAGAGCATGTATAATAGCAGCTAATTCCATATCATAATTTGCATAATTCTTTTCATGAATTTTTAATTTCCTAGATTCATAAGCGATAACATGCCCTTCTTGAGTTAATACTTCACCTAAATCATCATTGCAGGTGTCAGTACACACTACAAACTCTTTATTTGGATCAGCTATTCTTAAAATAGGTGTGCTGGTTAATAAAGTTTTTAACTCTTTAAAACTATCCTCGCATTTCTGATTCCAATCAAATTTCTTTCCCTTCTTCTACAAAGAAGTTATCGGATTTGCGATTTTTGAAAAACCTTCAATGAACCTTCGGTAATAACCGGTAATTTCCATCAAGGATCGAACATCAGTTACATCTTGAGGAACCGATCAACCTTCAATTGCCTTTATCTTTTCGGCATCCACTGAAATTCCTTCCTTAGTCACCACATGACCTAAGTACTAGATTTTATCCTTAAAAAAATTGCATTTACTAAACTTTGCAAAGAGTTGATGATCTCGTAACTCTTGCAAAACAATTTTTAAATGTTCGTTATGCTCTTCTTCAGATTTCGAATAGATTAATATGTCATCGATAAACACGACTACAAATTTGTCTAGATATTTATGCATTACATTGTTCATTAAACACATAAAAACAGCCGGGGCATTAGTAAGCCCGAATGGCTTGACGACAAACTCGTAATGGCCATATCGAGTCCTAAAATTTGTTTTAAAGATGTCTTCATCTTTAATCCTAACTTGGTGATATCGAGACCTTAAACCAATTTTTGAAAACACCGTGGCTCCCCATAGTTGATCAAACAGATCATCTATGCGAGGCAACGAGTATCTATTTTTAATAGTCATCTTATTCAACTGACGGTAATCTATGCAAAGCCACATAGTTCCATCCTTTTTCTTAACGAAGATGATAGGTTCCCCCCACGGAGACACACTAGTGAATATACTTCTTGTCAATAAGTTTTTTTAATTGTGACTTTAGTTCATTAAGTTCAAGTATGTTCATTTGATAAGGGGCCTTTGAGCTAGGTACTGCACCAAGTACCAGCTCAATGGTAAAATATAGTTCCATTTTCGGAGGTAGTCCCGGAATCTCTTTCGAAAATATATCAACATACTCTTTTAAAACTGGTATGTCTTCCAATTTTAATTTATCTGTACTAATTAGATTTTCCTCATTAGTTACTGTTACTGTATAAGCCTTACAACCTTTCCTAACAACTTTCTTAAGCTACAGAGCAGAAATATGCCTTATGGTTGTTTTTCTAGGGATTTCCTTTACACTTATTGATTTTCCATCATTATTTATACAAGTAAATGTTTTATCATAACAGTTTAAGACCACTCTATGTTGCTCTAAGCAATCCATACTGATTAGTATATCATAAGAACCAAGAGGTAGTACATTAAGCTTTACAAAAGTTTGAAATTGATCCATAACTACTGCACATTTCTTTACATAACAAGTTACATTCTTTTTTGCACCAATGGCTAATTGAACCAACCAAGAACTTTCAAATTTTTCAACAGGCATCTTACATTTTTCTACCAATTTAGGTGAAATATAACTTAGACTAGCTCCTGGATCAATTAAAATAGCTATAGGGGTTTGGTTTATCTTACCTTCTACTTCCACCATGGAAGTTTGATAGTCTGCTTGTCGGTTCTCCAAGGCTGCATTGATTCTGGGCATAGTCCTCACCAAATATCCAACAGTCATTTCCTCCTGTATGGTATGGATATTACTGACAATCTTTTTTCGATTAGGACAGACTGAAACATAATGTGGGCCATTACACTCCCAACACTTTATGGGTTCTTTGCGTTCAAAATTCTTTGTGTAATTACCATGATTATTAGCAGACTCTTTACCCTTTGGATTGCTCTGATTGCTTGGTGAATTATTCTTATTCCCTTGGAAATTCTTGTTAGGAAAATTTCTGGACTTATTATTCTTAGAATTCTAATTGGGCACAAACTCTTTCTTCTTTTGATCATAATTATTATTATTCTTTTTGGCCTGTTACCACCTAAGTTGTACTTAGTGGTTTTTATCAAGTGACCCCGGTGAAACGGACAGGGCTAACTTGTTTGGACTTCAAAAAGACCTTTGGAAGTACTTCTGGGAAGTGCTTGTTGTACTATATCACATGTTCATACCCCATGAGAGAATTGTAATAAATGTTCTAGCATGATAGTGTCTGTAAAAGACTCAGTCTCTTAGACTTTATTTGTCGATCCGATCAGCCCAGGGTGTTTTTTCCCGTAGTTATTATTGGTTGTTGAACAAACGACTGATAATTTCTGAGTTTTTCACTCCATACCTCCAAAGTTGGGGTGGTCGGCTTGGCATTTAGGCCTATTGAGGTTATTAGAGTCTATGTGTCAATGTATAAACATGCTAGACATCATTTTTGAGTCATTTGAACATGTCACAAATCCCCCTAGGTGTTTTTCAATTTTTCAATTTTTAGTTTTTTCAGTGTTTTTTATTAAAATTTATTTTTTCCAAAACTTAGGCTATATTTTAATAGTTTAATTGGAAAAATTGATTTTGTAATAAAAGTGGGCCAATAATCAATTTCAGTCATGTAGGTGCTCATTTTGAAGCTAAGAGCACCATGTAAACCCATGGACTCACTGTTTCCTAGTTTTGAGTGATTTTCCATCACTCAGGTCAGAAAGCCCCAAAAATCAATTATTGATTATTTT
>LPNX010919624.1:19510-187435 GCA_001517045.1 Pseudotsuga menziesii
CAACATCCTCTTCCAAGCTAGTTAGAACTGGGATCGAGGTGCTATTGCTCTTGTACTGTATTGTTTTTTCATTCTAGAATAAAGAAGCTTTGGAGGCAAGATTTATGGTGTAATGCTCTTCATGTGTGGATGTTGATTGTCAAATGCTTATGAGGTATAATCTGCTTTTGTTTATCATTGCTCTGCTGGTTAATTGTTGGCCTTGAAGGAGAGAGCTCCCTCCTGTTAGGGTAAGAGTTTATTCTAGTTTGATTTATGCTCTTACTGCTGCTTGTTCCATATCTATTGGATTTGTATGTATTTTAAGTTTAATTGCATGCTTTCCAATCATCTCTTTCGGCAGCACCTATGTTTTAACCATCTGTTTGTGCAAGGATTTTTAAGTTGCAGGTGATCTCGCTGGTAGAAGAGGTTGAGCTGGTTTGAATCTTCCTCATCTTCAGTATCTTATGAATGAAATAGTCTCTCAGTGTTCCACCAAAGCAGAATCCAAAGCCCAACATTCCCAGGCTTTAAACACTCTTTCTCTCTCTTCCTCCTTTAAAAACTATTAAACTTTCCTCAAACTGGTTACTTTAAAGGTTTCTTATTAATCTGATCTATCTCATCAGGAAAAACATACATAGATCTAATTAGCAAGATCCCTTCAAATTTCTAGATCTTAGTTTCATTGTGCAAATAAAGTTCAAATTCAAGAGATCTAGCTAAATTGCCTTAGTTTCGCAAGTAGTTTATTGAAAAATTCATAGCTTGCTGTTAAGGTAGTTTCATTTGCTGTTCAATAATTTCAATATTCTACAATATCAGTGTTTTTAATTGGCTGTACAAACATCAATCCAATATCCCAAGGAAAGCTTGCTTTCCTTGGTTCCTTTTTCGTCAGTTTAGCTAGTTTAATTTCATTATTTTTTGAGATAAAGTAGGCTGACCCAAAGGTACTCTTAAAGTGATTTTGGGAATTTTTTATTCTAACTCGCTCACTATCATTTAGTAGGTCTAATAGAGAAGAAAATAATCTGCTGTCCAAAGTGGCTTTTGGAGCGCTCAAATCCCCCCATGGGTCTCTCTTTTGTCACATAATTTGTAAATTTTTTGTATAAACTGTAATATCTTGGTTTCAGCCTGTATAAGGACCAAGAAAGCTCTATTTTATCAGTGCTTTGATATTGTAACCTCTGTAATAAAATCATCCTTTGAATAGGCTCTTTCGAGCCCATTCCCCATCCCCCCTGGGGGGATTCACGTCGGTGCCATTTTCGTCTTTTTCTACTTATTTCCTTTTACTAGAATTGATCTAATTTGCAGGGTAGTATATTTGATCTTGTTGCTAATTCCATATTCCATATCTTACTTTCAAAAGTAATCATTATACTTACCCCACGATTTTTCGAGTGACCCGAAAGGGGAAAGAGATTCGTGGTAGGATTAATCAGAAAACCAAATTTGTGTAGTTGTTTTATTTTTTCTATCATTTGTTTATCAGCAGCTTTAAAATTAACCCCTCCTCGATTCCTCGATTGAGATCCAATTGGATCAAAAGAGGTTCTTGGAGGCTTTTCTTTTAAACAAGAACACATCTCTTAAAAACTTATTAAAATTTACAAGACTCCAGTGTGTATGCTCTGCACTTGGCTGTGGTTCATCCGATCAGTCAAGCTGTATCAAAAGCACTTGGGTGACTAGCATAATTAGGACTCACCTTCCCTAACTAACAAACCATCAGGTGAAAATCCAACACCTCGATCAAACCTTTACGGTGGAAAAATACCCAAAGGAAGCGGGAACCTACTGAAAAGTGACCTCGGGGCGTCGGTCTCTGTCACACCCTAACGGGTGCGTTACGAACAATAGCCCCAAAGACTCCATTTCAGCCCACATATTCCTTGCGGGTAGCCGTAAAGGTTTTGTTTTGGACATACTCCAAGTACTCTCGGGTATATCTGGAGTCCCCCTTTTAGCCTAATTTAATCAATTCATACTTCAATTTTAACTTAAAACATACCAAGATGCAATCGCAAAACATTCACTCCAAACACATGCAAGCACACTGATCTCTTTGATTTGACTCCATTATTAAGGCACTGGTCATTTTTGCTTTATATATATATTGTGTATCAGCTTTGTTCTTTCGTGTGTTTATCTTCGTATCTTGTCATCTTTCTTTGTTTATAGTTAAAATATTCAAACTCCTAAAAAACTGATTCAGTTTAACATCACCACACTAAGAAATCATCCTTAGTAACTTAATAGGGTCTACCCCCCTTGGCTCCGTTAGGAGTTGAGCCTAAACGGAGGAGTCAAGAACAAGGTGACAGCCTTGACTCGAGATTCGCCCCCAAGGACACACCGAGTGGCTTGAAGATTTCTGCCATGTGATCCAGGTGTGTGAAAGGGTGGCAACATGGCCTTCCAGTTGGCCATGCTCTCCTTTTTCTGGTTCTGTTCATAACAGAAATTGGCTTTCCTCATAGTTTCTTCCAACATTTTTGGATTGTCATACTCAATCCTATCCTTTATGTGATAAGGTAAACAGCTGAGGAATCAATGTACCTTTGGTTTTTCATCTACAAGGTATGGCACATACCTAAGCAAACTTAAAAACTTGTTGTTCAAATCTTTCATAGTCATTGTACCTAGTTTAAGCTCATAGAATTCTTTTGCTCTCTCTTCATAGTACTATTCAGATAAGAATTTATTTTTAAAGTACTTCTTGAAGGTACTCCAATTTACGTTCTTTTCTCTTATTCCTTTCACTCTCTTTAAATCTTGTCACCATATATCCGCTTTCCCTCAAAGATTAAAGATAGCCATTCTAGCCTTTAATTGGTTAAAATAGTTATAAATCTAAAAGTACTTTTTCATCCCAGATAACTAGGATTCTGCTTCCTCCCCCTTCTCAGTTTCTCCATTAAATGTTGGCGGTTTACTCTTTTTAAACTCCCCAGAAATTTCCTCATAAGGTTTATATTTTCTCTTTTTAGTATAATGGTTGTCATCACTACTATCACTGGTGGAATGAAAATTACGTTGATCACCAAATACTTCTGAAGATGAGTTGCTTTCATTTTCAGTCTGTTTAGTCTTTTAATACTTATGTTGGTAACTTATATCTTCTGAATCAACTCTTTTACCCCTTCCCTCAGCATGAAATCTTTTTGTTAGGATCTGATTCAACTCCTGCTGAGCTCTCAAAATCCTCTCATTTTCCTTTTTAACAGATTCCATTTCAGATTTTAATTCTTTTACTGTTTGCAAAAGTTTTGAGGAATTAGTGGTTAGGTCTTCTTGTATAGGTTCTCTTTGTAAGTTTTCTTGTTCAGTAAAGGGAGATTCCTCTTCTGCATATTTCTCGAGTCTTTCCATACTTGTTTGTTAAACTCGGAAACAAATTTCTCTGTTGAATAACATTAAAAGAAAATAACATCAGCAAAATAATTTAAATTCATTGTTTCATAAAAGCAAGTTGAGCTTCATCAATGCCTAGTGTTTGAACCTTGTGCTCGGATACCACATGTCATAACACAAAAATTTCATAAAAAATTAAAATTTTTAAGATAACATAAAATGTTGAATACACAGTTTACTAACTGCCAGTGGTTAGCAGAAAATGAAACAGTCTATCAATTAGTATTAATCATTTTTATAAAACAATATACAATTTTCATTTTCGTAATGTATATAAGATTGACCTGCATTCAGATTACTTTCAGTTTTACTAATAAGTTTACTTTTTGGCAAGTAGGTGAAATCTGACTTTGAAAACTTGGGCTTACTTAGCATTTATGCTAATGCAGATGGACTGTAGGTTCTTACAGGTTCAATAGGTAACGCTCGATCAAATAGAAGTTTAA
This sequence comes from Pseudotsuga menziesii, assembly GCA_001517045.1. Taxonomy (NCBI): domain Eukaryota; kingdom Viridiplantae; phylum Streptophyta; class Pinopsida; order Pinales; family Pinaceae; genus Pseudotsuga; species Pseudotsuga menziesii. The sequence continues at coordinate 23,362 of LPNX010919624.1, forward strand.
TTCATAAGTAGCAAGAAGTATATATGTTGCATGTTAAACTACTAGTAAATAAACTGATTATCATACAAGCAAGCTCTTATGAGGTAAAGTAATTTGTCTTCTATAGCTTTTGTTTCTAAGACAGTATTCACATTTAGATATAAGATCATTATCTTTATCATACTTAGTGAAACAAAGATACTTACTGTGAGCTTAGCGCTCATGTTCTCCGTAATACATTTACTTCTATTTTAACATGCTTATATCTCTAATGTTGTGTTTAATTATGTTGTCTCTTATTCAAGAAAGTGTTCATATCAATCTCAATAGTAACGATCTCCAATAGAGTACAAGTTTTTGTTTTGTCTTTTCTTACTAGCCCTAGAAGTTATTAACCTAATGTTTGTATGTAAGTAAGTTAAGCACTAAGTTAAAGACTTCAGTACTTAAACTATTTCCTTGCTGCTTGTATTATTGTAACTATATACAATATCCCTTAATTCATATTGTTCCAAGATAACTATTACTTGCATCCTATAGAAATATTCTACTTGGAAGTGTCCATGACATTATAAATTTGGTTCTTGTAGTTTAGACACATCGTCTTAAGATGGAATACTACTTACCATCACTTTCATAAGTCCAAGGTAAATATATTATCAGTGTTATTCTAATAATTATAAACCTTGAGCATAGTTTACTTCATGGTAAAATTTACTATTAACAAATTGTCTTACTTATAATAGTTGTAGTTTATAATAACTATTAAGGTAGAATTTTTCTACTTAGAACTTCTAATTTGAGGTCTACATTAAATGAAACCAATATGACCAAGATTCATATACTATACTAAGAACAAGCAAACATAAACAATCACAAACTATCTTTGCCAATAATGATATGATCTTTTATTATTATTATTATTGACAAGTTGAGCCTACAAACTATTATTTGTAAAAGCTTACATCAAGGTTGAGACTTGTGCTTGTTTACTTGTCATATTTTAATTACCTTTACTTTTATAATCGAATTCCATAATTTATAACTAACCCTAAACCATTGGTTTCGAATAATACAATTTGAACTTAAATATAATATGTAATTATTTCAACGTCATTTTGTAAAGTGTACACACCAAATGTTATTTGCAAATACTTCATTGTATGGTCGACTTTGGGATTGAATAATATGGCAAGGTTGTTATAACCATACTCTAAGGTCAATGTTAGATATCATTACTCTCAATTATACAAGCCTTGATACCTTTGATTACCATGATATAGTTGTAATTAGTGCATATATAAAACTATATTTCATAGCCGTTGCGTAGTTGTTTATATATCCATGCAATAATAAACTGATTATTGAACACACAGATAGACTATAGACTTCGACCCGTGCATGGTAAAAAAATTTGGAGGGCACGTGGTCACCTCTTGTCCATGCAATGGCAACATAGAAATACTTGGAAACCCTATTCGTTTGTCATTTGCCTCCGGGGTTTTCGCTGGTTTGTTGCTGCTCTATGTAGTTTCCATGGCAGTTGTAAGGGTTGTTCCTCTGCTTGCTTGCTCCAAAGCTTTTGTTTGACGTTTCTGTAGTTTCCAAAACTCAGTCTTTGATTTTCAAACCTTCGTGGTTGTGAATCCATACAGCACGAGTGGTTACTTGTTTTTCTATTTGGCTCTCAGCCTGTCCAAAGCTCAGTCCTGTTCTTCTCGTGGCCTGTCACGACTTTGTGAGGCTTAAGCTCCTTTATCACTATTTTTACTCCACAGTCGGTGTAGGGTTTAAAAACTCTTGGGTGTACATTGTTGGTGACAACTTCTTCGTTGCTCGACAACTCTTCTACTTACAGGTAAATATTAGTCGAATCTTTAGTATGAGTAAATCCTTTGTTTGTTTAATAACCCTATTAGGGTTTAAGTAGTTAGAATATGAGCATTGTACTGGAATTCGTAAAGTTCTAAATGCAAGTATCCATGACAGCTCCAAGCTTTGGTGAAAGAAAACAATGACCGACTTCAGTGGACTCGTGGCCCAACCGGTAAGCCCTAAGTTAAAAAAAATGGGTTTAGCCCTACTTGTAAAGAGGGTTGTTGATGGAGATAATACAGGGCTTGGAAGCCTGTTTCATTTTCTCGCTAGTTAGTAGGTTTTTAATGTGATGATGCTTTACAGTTTTTACTTGTAAACCCTTGCTATCATGCTGGGTAATACCGGCCTTCGAGCCGTGACATGTATGTAGTTTTCTTGATTTGTAAAAAGGGATTACAGCTTTACGGCTTGGTCATAGTCTGGTTTTTAAATTAAAAGGGTTTCCTTCCGTACTTATAGTTTTAAGTGACTCTTGTTTTCGATTACTCTATTTATTATAATTTGACTTGTAAATGCTAATACTGTAAAGTAAGTTTTCTTCTTAACTGTCAGTGGAGTACATTTACTGATAATAATATTTCTTGTAAGTAAATATTGTTATTGTAAAGACTGTAGGTCAGTTGTAATGTAAAATTTATATTTTTATACTTCCCTGTTCAAAATATAATAGTTAGGGTTTTAATGGAATGAAACCCTTGGACATCACATAAAGAACAAGTCAGTGGAGGACATGGTTCTGTTGGGGCTTTGGGCGCCTTGCCCCCAGTGTTCGTGGGAGGAGGAGGGGGAAGAAGTGGAGACAAAAGTATTCATTTGTGTACCAGGAGGTGGGTGCGAGACCGCCTTAATAGGATGGACTGGAGTCAACATGATCTATGGATTCAAGGGAAGGGTGGGGGGATCAAGGTACAACACAGGAATACCCAAAGTGAAACCTAAAAGGTTAAGAGTATCCATGATTGGCTCACTCACAATGCCAGAAGGTGCAAAGAGGAAGGGGATCGTGTGTACAGGGAATGAACCCCAATAATTCCCTGGGGTTTTTGGTTGGGGTTGCGACTGTGGTTGCAAAGAGGCCGAAATGTTACTGAATGTGGCAGTGCACAAATCTGATATGCCAGTTGGTGAATGAGCAGGTGGTAAGGAAAAAAAAAGGTGTTTGTCAAAGGAGCATTGGAAAAGAGGCTCGAGCCAATGACAGACAGGGAAGGGATGGAGACGATGTCGATGGTAGTGTCGATAGTAGGTAGAACATGCTCCGGTGTGGTCGGTCCCTTAGGATTGCAATATGTCAGTTGGTCGATGGTCACAATATCCCCACCAGGGGTGGACATCAATAGTAAAAATACAGTAGAAGAAACCACACGCATTGCATACATATAACTACGTCTAAGGAGGAGGTTGTAATCAAGTTGGGCATTGACAACCTCAATGTCAATCAACATGGATTTTTTGGCTAACTCAAAAGGAACGTTCATGAGAATTCCTTGTGGTTGAGCAATGTGGCCATCGTAAGCTCGAAGGGCGGTGGTGGAAGGTTGAAGGGTTTGGGATCCAAGTTTCTGCCAAACAAAGTTTGACATAACACAAGTGGATGTCCCTTCATCAATAATACATCGATGAATGACCAAATTCCAAATAGTGATCAGAACCTAGAAGGCTATAGATGATGGCATCTAGGGTTCTCCTTGATCCAAGTCAAATGTGTTCAACTTGGAGTTATAGGGATAGATGGAACCTAATATGGATAGAAAATATTTGTGTTGTGAAGGACAAGTTTTGAGGAATTCCAAAGCGGAGATTGGTCTAAGTCATCGACAATACTGTAATTAAAAGTGGCTCTGGCAGTGGGGTTGTTCGTGACACGACACAAAGGGAACCGTGGGACTTTGGTAGTCTCGTATATGGGGATCTCAAAAAATGTAAGGACATATCGAAAGTAGCAGAGGTAAATGTCATGGAGGGATTAACGGTTTTAGTGGTGGAACCATATTGATTTTGTTGAGTTTGTAGGTTGACATTAGACAATAATTTCATAAGGTGATGGACACCAGGATCGATGGGCTCACCCGCAAAAGTGGTACTAAGGATTTGGTTAAAACCATCCCTTGATTTGGTAAGGGGTTCTGCAGCACCATAGGAAAAGGACCTAGTGGTGCTATGTTTGGATGAGCTAGAGAGGTCAGTTTGGGGTCATGTTGATTATCGGTTTTTAGAAAATGGTGGACTCAATTCATATGGGGACACTAATGTGTGTAATGGATGTAAGTGTTACAAATAGCACACGAATGGTTAGTCTACAACTGAGGGTTATTCCTAGGTCTAGGCAGACATTGGGGGTTCTGTGTAGGAGGAATTCAGGGGGTTGGGTTGTTGGCCACATCCTTAAGGTTGGTTGTTTCCCCAATTCCTACATCTATGTCGTCTCCCCTTCCCTTGTTGGTTATTGGGGGCAGGTTTATTAGGGAGGTTCTGTTGAGCGTAGACCTTCCCATGAGGAGCAGGAGGATTCGAGATTGGAGTAGGTGTAGGCTGCACAGGTGGTGGGTAATATGTAGGACAAACTAGTGGAGCTACAAATCCAACAGTCTGACCATTACACGCAGGTGCCAAGAAATTCGGTCTATGAATGTGAGGAGTGGGTGCAGGAGACATATAAGAAGGTGTGGCTCTGGAATGAGTTGTTACATGTGAAAAACCAGGGGCGTAACCAGGTAGGAAAACTCTAGGGGTGTGATCGGAAAGAGGTGGCGTCAAAGGAGAGTTCATGTAAAGGTAGGGATGCTGAGTGATAGAGCCAATGACTCCATCAGCAGCATGGGATTCCCTTGACGTATCACGTCGTGAGGAGCCATCACAGGGAGAATCAAGAGTAATGGTATACAAATAACTTGATTGGGCATAGATGAGATCGAATTGTTGTGCCTTGAGGATTGACACTTCCTTAGTTTGTGGGCGGTCGAATGCAATGTCCTTGGCGATATGGGGAAGTAAGATTTTGAGAAACCAATCCAAGAAAATCCTATCATCTAACTAGATATTACACAAGCTATGGCGACAACGCCACTCATTGATATGATTTGTGATATGGGCAGTTATGTTTTTTCTACATGATAATAGGATTTCCACAGCTTCATTGTAACGGGCTGGTAACTGGAAGTACTGGAGAAACATCAAGGCTAACGAGGAAAAATCCGGGTAAGTGGCATGAGGCAGTTCGATATACCATTTGGCCACAATACTTGTGAGTGTGAGCTGGAAAAGCCGCAATCTGATAGAATCATCCACTATGTTGTTAGATGAACACCATAAGTGGAATGCCATAATGGTGTTTTGGGGGGTCTTCTCATGCCTTTCCCTCAAACTTAGGGATGTCTGATGGGATTTTGGTAGGCATGGGAGGCCGCAATGGGTCATGATAGATGGGGTCATTCGTCAATCATGCCAAATAAGGTACATTAATACTAGCCATAAATGGTAGACTAGGACCGAGACTAGATCAAGGAGGGCCAGCAATGGCGTTGGGACTGGTGGGCATGTAGTTACTGCATGCAAACAAGGGTTGGTATGGATGACTTATGATAATAGGAGTAGTCACTGGAATGGTAGGAATAGTCATAATGGTAGTAGAAGGCCCATTTCCCCCATGCATGAATGGTGGGAAAGAATGAATCACGGTGGTTGGAATGGGGCCACCACTAGTGGGTAACGTACCAGCAGTACTATGTGCGATGGCAAGGGGCCCACCAGGACTAGGACCTATGGGTCCAGAAAAAGGGATACCCGATATAACAGGTGGAGTGGTCACAATTCCACTATCATCCATCCCCCCATGAAAGGGGTTAGTAGGTGCATCATCCATGGGGCTAGATGGGGTTGTGAATAAGGTAGGTTCTGATTGATATTAATTTGAATCAAAATCAGATGTATTGTATGGATTTGAAGTTGGTGAACGACATCAAATACGGATCCGATGGTGGTGGTTCAAGGAACTGAACTGAGGGGTATTCCCCCTAAGTTTATGCAAGTATAATGGTGGATCAATGATGGCGTGATGGTGTGTTGTGTAATGAATGTAGGTGCAAGTTTTTCAAATGCATACTAAAAAATCAAACTATAGCTGAGTGTGCAAAAGGAGAGAATAAAAATGGTGGCTCACAGGACACAAAGAAAGCTCTAAAACTGAACTGCAACAGTGTGTTACAGCAGGCGAGTCTACAACAAATTGGTCAGAAATCCAACAAGCAACACTACCTATAAAGAAAATTACGCACTAACATATTGGGTATAAGTGCAAGCAAACTCCTAGCTACAAGATGGAAGCCCATCACAAATCGTATCCTCTGTTGGGTGATGAAATCCTAGTCAAACAATATGAAATGGAAGAAAAATAGACTAAGAGAAACCCACTACCAAGAGGGAACTCGAGTACAAGATCCCTAAATAGACTAGAAACTAGGCTACCTCGTTCATGGCATGTCCAGAGTGGTTTCCTGGCACTTCATCCCTTTGGTACTCGACACTCGATATGGTCCTCAACATGCACGAGGAGGACTATGAAGGGTTACTATTCGGTACAAAATGGAGTGCGATATTCCACCATGGCTTCTCAAACCCCTTCGTTGTGGCTTACTCCTGCAAAGCAAAGCAGAGGGCCCTCTTATAGACTGGTCATGACCATGTCAACAAGTACTAGAGAATTTTGGAACCCTAATGGACAACATGTATGTCTCAAATGTAAGTGACAAAGGGATGTTATTTGGATGCCTATCCCTAGTGTCCTAACTTAACTACAATATTGTTTTGGTCCTCAAATGAGGTTACAATGTTTGTTGAGTTATGTTAATTTTTATCCTAGCTTGGGGTCATAAACCAAGCGTTTTACTTTAGGGTGTGAGATGTGTGCACAATTGATGTGTAATTTCTAAACCCCAACGATCTTAGGGTCGAGATGCAAATGCCGATAAATGACACTAAATATCATGCAAAATAAATAATTCTTCCAAAAGAATGTACACAAGTAAATGAGTGCATAAGGAACTCATTGGGTTGTAGGAAACACACAAGAGGTATCCACGACCAAGCTCAACTAAGGTGGCTCACATACAAGGAAAAGAGGACTACAACACAAACCAAGTGGCTATAAGTAATCGAATCTAGAAGGAAATAGATTGGGAAGAGGTAGAACACAAATAGGAGGTCTCAAACATGGAAAAAGGACTGAAAAACTGTAGGTCACACATGCCAGTGGAACATGTGTGATCAAGTTCACATAGAACTGTGAAACAATTATGTAGGGACAAAAAATCAACTGAAATACTCACGTCACACAAAATAGGGGTTTTTGTGCGATAAGTCACACAAAAATGGGTCACGATAGCGAATGGGATCGCTCTGGAAGCCTGGAAAAGTGTGACCTTGAGTTTTGGCCCAGTTCGCATTTATCGGGACAAAAGGCATGACCTATTTTGTGCTTATCGAACAAAAAGGTGTGACCTGGGTCGTAGCTTTCTGCCAAATAGGTGTAATCTGGACAAAACTGAGGGTGTTTTAAGGAAATTTTTTTGGCTTGGGACGGGGGGGCAGGTACTGAGGAAATACTGGTTTGATCTGCTACATGGGGGGGAATATCTATGACAGTTGAAGGTACCCAAGTATAAAAAAATAGTGTAAGCACCTGCAAAATCATAGATCCAAAGGGATCGATACAGAGGAGTCAACAAAACTGTAGAGGAAATTTCTCCCCTACTATGTGCAAAATCACCTACCCTAGATCAGTCAGATGATAGGGTAGAGTTCATGGTGTGAGTTATTTCTCAACATCGACTTGTAACAATAAGAAGTAATAACAACAATATTTTAATGATTTTTTATATAATTTTTCTAACTAATGAAAAACAAGAACAAGCATACCTTTCAATAATATGGGCCACTATAGTCGTTTGAGTAAAATCGTCCACCGACTCCACAGTATGTTTCTCTAGTCATCTCCACTGATGGTTGTCAAATGGGGGAATGAATCCAAGATGGTATGGATCAAGTTCAACATACACTGTGGAAAATGATATGGAAAAAATATGGGAACATTGGAGAAAGGTGAAAAGTAATGTCATGTAATGTAATGTTTGGGAGGAGACCTTCACAATGTATTTATAGGATGATCCAAGGTTTTTTTACTCATAGTAATGACCCATGGTATTTGTCCATAGTTTTATACCCATTCTCATTTTAGGGTTTTTTCGTCCTTTTTTGGGAGAGCGTGGATAAGTCACAATAAATGCTCAACTTCCCTTCATTTACAGGGGAAGGAATAATAATGTTTTGGACCATATTTGGTGGAATTTTAGTTGTGAAGATCAAAACGAAGGAAATAATGGTGGGATTATGATATATAATTATGGTTTGGACCGTAGAGATCTAGGTGAATTTTTTTTGGTGTTAATAGATTCCACTTCAAATTCACCTCCAATATGTTGGTTGTGGAGCATGATCTTCTTGTTTTAGAGATGTTATTGTTCAGTCGTGTTTGTACCCCAGTTTTATTGTACACTCATCCCAACAGGGGGTGTGGGGGGACATCATGTCCGAGGGGGATGTTTGGGGATGTTTGTTGGTGTACAGTTTGAGGGCCCATGGTATTGGGTGACCCATGGTATTTTCCCATGGTAATTCCCCTATAAAAGGAAATTATTGTAATACGGTTAGGTATTGTATTGTATCATTGTAAACCAATCTCTGTGATTGTGTGAGAGAGAATGTGAGAGAGTGAAGAGGATGTGCAGCAGGTTTGTTGCAGGTTGTATCCCTTCATTTTGTTGTATGGTATAATAATAAAGGACTGAAATTTTTTGTGTGGACATAACCCATTTTGGTGAACCACGTAATCTTTGTGTCTCTCTTGTAATGAGTTTTAATATTTGCATCTTGTTTATTATTTATAGTTATTTCTCTGCGATCCTGTTTTTCTAACATTTTGTATTAGAGCCAAAAGGTCTATTTGGTTGGTAAAGTCATAGGAAAGAAGGCTTCCTGGTTTGATTGGGAGCAATGGCAGAAGAAGGAAATTTTAGGGTAGATAAATTTAATGTCCAAAACTACCAGTTATGGAAGATGCAAATCGAGGAATATCTGTACCAGAAAGATGTATACATATCATTGGGCAGAAAATCAAAACAACCGGTGACTATGAAGGATGAAGAATGGGAGGTTCTTGACAAAACTAAATTGTGAGCAGTACGATTGTTCTTGGCTTCATTGGTGGATTTCAATATTTTGAAAGAAAAGACAATGGAGGGTGTGATGAGCACATTGGCTAATCTCTATGAAAAATACTCGGATTCCAACAAGGTATTTTTAATGAATCATTTTGTTATCACTCCAAGAAACTCCTCTAGGTTGTAGCTCGAGGATGCCTAGTAACTTACAATGTTTTTAGGGTTTTTTGATATGGATCACGTCAATAGACCTATATAACCTTTCCACTCTCAAGACATGCATAAAACTCACTCATTTACAAGGCTTTTAGTTACAATTGCTCAGAAGTTGACAATAAGGTGCATGGATGAAGAACTCATCATGTTGGTAGACTTACATACAGAACATATGCATATAAATGGCTAAATCATGATAAGGATGGCACTTGTAAATCAAATTACTCTAACAAACCAATAGGTTGACAGCTATCAGCTATTAATCAATCTGAAAATGACCTAAATACACATTCAGGCATAAGTACAGTAAAGAAAGAGATGATGGCTGAATAGATCATAACAAAAGAGCTTATATTCATGAAGAGTAAAATGAGAAGCTGAAAGCATTATAGGCTTATAAATCCCTGAAGTTGAACCTTTATTATAAAATCAATCTTAGGCTTTATTACTTTTTTACAAAAAGTACAGATCCTGAAACTTCAATCTGTTTTTACAAAAAAACTCAAAAGTGACAGTTTTTCCAAATTAGGGTTTCAAACACTACCTAACTATTTGTCTAACTATGATGAAGATTTAGTTCACTAACTGAACATTAAATAACTGAAATAGTTGCTGATGATCACTGCTGCTGGTCCACTGTCAGTTAACCCACTGATTTATCCTTGACAATTAGGGTTGATGACTTTATGGCGTTGTTTCATCATAGTAGATCTAAATAGACCCTTTCTGATACTTCTGTTAGCACCTTTTATCTTTAACTTACATCCCTGAACCATCTACAGTCACCAAAATCTGGTTCTGTCTGTTAAAAACTCACTTTTAAACCTCTGTCCGCTTTCAGTGGTTAAGCGGCCAATCTATCGAAACTTTTAACTACCAAAAAGAGGAACTTTCGGTGGCTACAGACTGCTCCAGTGCCCACTTAACCACCAAAAGCCCTGTTTCATAAAATTTATTAGGTTTCGCTCCAAAATGCCTTTCTCGACCTGTTTGCTCAGCCTTCTTCTTCTGAGGGCTTCGTGTTTGGAGTGTTTGTTGGGCCCTGGCTCATTTCAGGAGGCTGGAGATTGATGGTTGCTTCAACTAGGGTTGATAAGGGAAGGTGGTTGCTAGAGTTTTATTTTGCTTCTTTCAACTGCAGCCTTTGAAGCGTCGCCATCCTGAGTAACCTGGTATTATCCTTCAAGTACCTGGTGTTTAGCCTTTTCAAGAAAATGTATCTCTCTCTCTGCTCCAAGTAGGACTTGTGCAATAGCTTGTTTCTCCTAGTTAATGTTTCATTGTTTCTCTTCAGTTCTCTTTCCAAGACCTCCATTTCATAAACATGCCTTAGTAGCTAATTGATCTTTTGACTTCTACTTTTGCTAGAGGAAGCCCTTTCAACTGGTTCTTCTTGTTCTTATGGTGTGGGGGATGGCAACGCTTCAGTAAATGGAACAATTTGCAGAGCTAGGGTTGCATCCTCTCCTTGTTCTTCCTTAGAATTTGAATAAGGTAGGTTTAAGACATTCTCCTGGTGTGCTTCTGCCCCCTGACCTTTCTCACTGAAATCCAAATTCCTTTTTCCATCTTGGTTTTGGAGGAGGGGGGAGGTTGTTTACTTGCTGCAGCTGGGGAAATGGCCCTCCTCCTTCTTCTCCCACTCCTTGGAGTGCTGGATCTCTTAGCATGAAACTTCCCTTTCTCCTCTGGCTGAAGGCCTATCTCAAAGCCATTCCAGAACAAAAAATAGGGCCAAGTAATGTTTCTTTTCTTCAACGACTCCTGGACCAATAGCTGGATAAGACCATGGTGGCACAGCCTGTCAGCAATATTGGATGGCTAGGCTTTCACTTGATGTGCCATCTTCCCTAGACTCCTGTGTAAATAAAAGGGCAGATTAAGAGCGTTCTTACCTATGAAGTGATTCATGAGTTTGAATGATAGATCATTTCTCTATTGTATCTCCCTTCATAAGTCAAATAGACCACAATGGATTTTAGCAGCTGCTGCCAGTTCTCTTCCAACCATGATGATGGCATAGCCTTCTTCCATGTTATTCCCCTATGCTCAGGCTTGAGATATGATCTAAATTCCACATATTTGGGTATGGTGGTCTTGAACCACTTCTCTTCTATGCAAGGGCGTTCAGTCACCTCTAAGATTAGTGCTTCATCTATGATAAATTCTTCCCTTCCTATGACTACTTTTGAACCATCAAATGATAGGGAAAAAGATTTAGCCACCTGCTGATGAAAACCCTGTATTCTTTCACAATATTTGTAGAAGCCTACCTCCTGGAACAGTCTGCAAACCTCTGGATGGGCCTCTAAGTAACTGACATCACCTAGCTCCTGTCTGAGAGATGGTCCATTTTTATTCATCCTGATGGGTGTCTCTCCTGGGTACCTGCAAAAAACAGTTTTCCAGACCTTCTAGACAATGTGCTTTAGCGGGCTTCTCTCTCAGAGTCAGGTTTTTGGTGAAAAAATGCCAATTTTGAACATGAAATATGAGGGAGTCCCATGGAATTGATTATGAGGATTTTCTGTCATTTATGGAAGCTGAGGTCACCCAAATGATGACAATAGCTCGATCCCTGAGATACCTTTTCCCATATAATCGTACCCTACCTCAGCCATAGCATTCGATGGTTATTTGATGACCCTTGGGACAGGTGGAGGGAAACTGAAGGTTGGCGATCATATCAGTTTTGGCTACTTGCATAACGACCCTTTTCACTCATTTCACACGCAGTCAAATGGATTCAGATCTTTTCAGTGGGTAATCATGCTCTAAAATGATCTTTTGTCTTGTTGATAGGATGAGATGTGATAGTTCTCAATTGTTTCCCTATTTTGGCCTTTTCGATGGTTTAAGATCCTCCGCGATTTTGTTAACTAGATGCCAAAAAGCTGGCTTTTGGAAGCTAATTAAATGTTATCTTTCTTTCCTAAGCCGTTGAAAACCATACCCCGTCGCTGTGGTGAATTTTTGCTTTCGAGAGATAGCGACTTTGAAAAAAAAAAACCTTTTTAATTGCCGAATAAAAAACTCAAAACCTGTCGACGATCAGAAGCTCTAAACACTAAGGATCGAAACTTTAAACCTGAACGCTGCCGTAGTGTAGGCGATTCAAACCACTAACATTGTGATGGTTAAGCATCGGAGGTTGGGAATACTAACCACTAAAACATAGGAACCTCAAACCACTAATGCGTCAGAACTTCAAACCACAAGACTCTTTGTAGTGTCGGCGACATAAAGGACAAGCCCTCCGAAGCATCGAGGTCGTAGAGGACTAAACCACCGACTGCTATCAAAAAATGTTCTAATGGTAGTCAAAAGATTTAGCAATAAAAAAAAAAAGGTAAAAGCCACGGTTCGGCGAAATTCAGTGGCTAATGAGATGTTCTGAGGCTCGCCTAAGCCACCGAATGTACCTTTCCCAGTGCTGCTTGCCACTCGCTTTCGACAGTTTAAACCCCTTTTATCTCTCTTTCTAGTCTGCCAAAAGCACCCCTTTTCGGTGGTTAATGAGCTATGATATTCCTCGCCTAAGCCACCAAAAGCTACAACTTGTGAAATTTTCATCCAAATAAAAAACAGAGGCTTTCAAACTGTCAATGATATTCATATCCTTCATTTCATGAGTTACATTCTTCATACTATCAAAATAAATTATTTTGGGAGATAACACATTTATTTAATATGAATATGTCATAAGGTGAATATGTTGCTCACCATTTAAAGGAATTTAATACGATTACTAGTCAGCTAAGTTTTGTAAAAGCGAACTTTGATGATGAGGTTAGAGGTTTCCCTTACAATTTTGGGATGATGATGTAGATATTATCATTTACTTAATAAACATAGGGCCTTCAAGCACTTTGGATGGTGGAATTCTAGAGGTATGGGTAGGTAAAAAGGTAAACTAATCATTTCTAAGAACGTTTGGTTTTGAAGCATTTTTCCATATTGATAAAGAAAATAGAACAAAGCTTGAGGCTAAATCCAAGAAATGCACCTTTTTTGGATATCGGATTGATGATTTTGGTTATCGATTATGGGATTATGAAAATTACAAAATCATTAGAAATATAGATGCGATATTCAATGAAAAGGTTATGTACAACGATAAGTTGCATGGAAAGAAAGAGGAAAAAGAAAACATGGAGTACACAATGCTTGATGAAATCAAAGAAAATGAAGTTCCAAAGGTACCAAAAAATCAAGAACAGTAGGAGGTACCTCAAACTCTTGCAAGTGTAAGAAGATATACCAAGTTAAGTAGACCCTTTGAACGATTAACATGTCGGCTTAAGTTAACTCATGTAGGCTCGAGTTACACATGTAGGCTCAAGTAACCACACTGGGGTGCCGATGACCCACCTTTACAATTTGAGGGGACTACCTCATGACTCTTATTAGTTCTTCCGATTAGGAGCATCGGGGTACAATTTAATACAAGTGGTTCTCCCAGTTGGACCATCGGGGACCACAAAAGATACATAAAGAATATTCTTCGAAGTTACAATATTTCAACACTCCCCCTTAACGAGAAGGGTATTCTACATCAACAACAACAAGAGTAGAGATAGAGGACATCATTAACATCAGCAGGGTAACACATCTATAAATCATTGGAAGCTTTTCAACATCATGTAGTCTTCATCTTCAATCTTCAGTCTTCATCATCAAAAACATCTTTAGTCTTTGATCAGCAACATCTTCAGCATTTTGATCTTTCAATTAGCAGTGGCATTTTCAACACTTGGACCTTTCGATCAGCAACATCTTCAGCACTTTGACTTGTTCGATCAGCAACAACATCTTCAGCATTTTGATCTTTCAATTTGCAATGACATCTTCAGCACTTGGACCTTTCAATCAGCAACATCTTCAGCACTTTGATTGTTCGATCAGCAACAACATCTTCAGCATTTTGACCTTTCAATCAGCAACATCTTCAGCACTTTGATTTTTCGATCAGCAACAACATCTTTAGCATTTTGTCCTTTTGATCAACAACATCTTTATCATTTTGACTTTTTGATCAACAACAACATCTTCAGCACCTTGACCTTTCGATCAGCAGCAACATCTTCAGTACTTTGACCTCTCGATCAGTAGCAACATCATCATCATCATATTCTGATCTATCGATCATAATTATGATCACATTCTGATATTTCGATCAGAAACATCATCATCATACTCTGATCTTTCGATCAGAAACATCATCATCATACTCTGATCTTTCGATCAGAAACATCATAATCATAGTGCATCATCATCATACTCTGATCTTTTAGATCAGTACATCATCATCATCATACTCTGATCTTTCGATCAGTATGTCATCATCATCATCAGCAACAACCTGCAATCCACAACTCAAAGACAAAAAGTCTTTGGATCACTTTTGGACTTAAATTCTAGAGATGATACAATCCCACCACATTCTCGACAACCGAAGTTACCGTATTGATTATGGGAGAATCAGTCCCTATCACTTTAGGACTAAGTCCAAGGACGATGCAATCCTACCACATTCTCGACAACCGAAGTTACCGTATTGATTATGGGAGAATCAGTCCCTATCACTTTAGGACTAAGTCCAAGGACGATGCAATCCTACCACATTATCGATGACCGAAGTCACCGGATACAATTATGGGATAATCACTCCCTATCACTTTAGGACTTGAGTCCAAGGACAATGCAATCCTACCACATTCTTGACGACCGAAGTCATCGGATACAATTACGGGATAATCACTCCCTATCACTTTAGGACTTGAGTCCAAGGATGATGCAATCCTACCACATTCTTGACGACCGAAGTCACCAGATACAATTACGGGATAATCACTCCCTATCACTTTAGGACTTGAGTCCAACGATGATGCAATCCTACCACATTCTCGACGACCAAAGTCACCGAATACAATTACGGGATAATCACTACCTATCACTTTAGGACTATGTCCAAGGATGATGCAATCCTACCACATTCTCAAGGACTGAAGCCACCAGATCTATTATGGACAGATGTCCTAGGATGATACAATCCCTCTTCATTCTCGAAGACCGAGGTCTCTGGATCACTTTAGGGAAGGTTCCTAAGGATGATACAATCCCATCACGTTCTCGATGACCGAGGTCACCAGATCTATTATGGACAGATGTCCCGGGATGATACAATCCCTCTTCATTCTCGAGGACCGAGGTCTTCGGATCACTTTAGGGCAAATGCCCAGGGATGATACAATCCCACTGCAACATCACTACTCCCCCTTTCGAGGAAGGTCTTTCCGAACAACACCAATCTTGTCTCGAAAGTGTTCGAACTCTACTCAAGGTCGAGGCTTCGTCGGTACATCATCATCCAAACCATCATCATCTACATCTTCAGTATCTGAATACTGATCTATCACCATCTGTATCTCTAGTATGTGAATACTGAAAGCATCATCATCTATATATTCAGTATAGAAATACAGAATCACCATCATCTCTATCTACAGTATGTAAATACTGAAATATCATCTATATCTTCAGTATGGGAATACTGAAATCATCATCATCTATATATTCAGTATAGAAATACTAAATCACCATCATCTGCATCTTATCTTGTATGTAGAAATACCGGATTTCTACGTGTTACGTCGGAACACGGGGTCCTTTGTCATCACAACTATGGTCATCATATAGAATCATTGTAGAGTCCATCTTCAGGTCAAAGAGACCTGATATTAGCTTCTAAAGCCATATGGCTTCACAACTTAGTAGATCAATCTGCTATGTATTCTGCTTCAACCATGCTAAGAGAAACACTGGAC
This sequence comes from Pseudotsuga menziesii, assembly GCA_001517045.1. Lineage (NCBI taxonomy): Eukaryota > Viridiplantae > Streptophyta > Pinopsida > Pinales > Pinaceae > Pseudotsuga > Pseudotsuga menziesii. The sequence continues at coordinate 39,476 of LPNX010919624.1, forward strand.
TGTTTCCTGCTAAACCATGAACTCATAGCAGACCAAAAGCATATACCTGATGTGCTTTTCCTGTCTGAGATACTTCCAGCCCAATCTGCAACTGTGTAGCCATACAATCTATACTCATGGCTACCATCATAGTATGGACCAAAGTCTATAGTCCCTTTTAGATATCTCATCACATGTTTTGTAGCTACTAGGTGAACTCGTCTTGGTTGAACAAGATATTGACTTAAGGTGTTCACAGCAAAACAAATGTCTAGTCTGGTATTTTTTAAGTACATCAATGACCCAATGATCTATCTGTAGTGAGTCACATCCACTAACTCTAATGAGTCATCAGCTAACAGCTTTAGGTTGGAGTCCATGGGTGTGGCCATGACTTTGCATTCCAACATATTGAATCTCTTCCATATCTCTACCACATACTTTCCCTCGTTGAGAAAGATTCCTTCTGAACTTTTCCATACTTCCAAACCTAGGAAATAATGCATTAACCCAAGGTCTTTCATCTCAAATTCTTCTGTTAGTTTCTTCTTGCTTTCCATGATCTGTTTCCCATTCCCTATCAAGAATGATTCATCCACAGGTACATCTTCTACAACCTTGTAGGAAAGGTTAGGATCAACTTTGCTCTTGGAAAAGCCCATGCTCATCAGGAAACTATCTATTCTTCCATACCAAGCTCTGGGAGCTTGCTTCAAGCCATAGAGTGCCTTCTTCAACTTGCATACTTGATTCCTTCTGTCTTCAACTTCAAATCCTCATGACTATTCGATGTAAAACTCTTCCTCAATCATACCATTAAGGAAGGCTTGTCTTTACTTCATCATGGAAGAAACTGCCATGATAGTTTTTGAAGGAAGTGTACCTTGCTTCCTGGAGTAATTGTCTCTTCAGAATTAATTCCCTCTTTCCTCTAGCCACAACTCTTACCTTACTTCTATCAGCAACATATCTTATCTTGCAAATCCATTTGGAAGATACCACATTCTTGCTTTCTGGTTTGAGTACTATATCCCAAACATCATTCTAGTATCATAACATCTTCTATGAGTTTGTCTTCTCAGGTCATCAACATATCCTAGTCTTTTGCATTCAACCTTGAAGGTTGGAACCTACTTTACTCTTGGTAAAGTCTCGATCCATCACAAAGCTATCCATCATGTCATACCATGTCGAACTCAGATATAATTTTCTATAGTCACTCCCTCTGAAGTGGAGTATCATCTTCCCTCTTCATTATGTACAGGTGGTTCTATGCTTGACATATACTGGTCAATAGAGTATGTCATGTCATAGTCTATTCTTTATGGGGAGAATCATGAACCTTGCTTTGTACACTTGTTCCATCATATCGGATACATCATTCCCCATGATCAACTATTACTCCTTGATCATAGCTTCTTTTATAGCATTCTTTTCTTCATCTTGAGTTATCTCTTGTACCCATGGTGGTCTTCATCCTTCAAGGTGGATCTACCATTCTCTGAAGCTCTTTCGTCTGTCATGGTGTCTCTAACCTTGGGAGCTTCAGATTCATGTTTATTGGAGTGAATCTTGAATTGTCATCACTTGTTCTTCGGAACAAGTCTCATCCTTCTTTTCTTGTAGGAAGTTGTTCATGACCTTTCCTACAATTCAAATGTACCAGTTTCATGGTTAGATATATTTCATAAAACATATGTATAACGACAAATTCTTATGCATCATGCAACTATTTAGTTAATACAACATTCATCCATATCTCATATAAACTTTCTAGATGCCTTCCATCTCTACCATGACATTATTGAGATTGTGCACTAATCCAATATGTCAGCAAAGAGGTTTGATAAGTAGCAATGGAGAGTTGTATAGCACCATGAGCTACTTACCCATCACATGCATATTAGTAATATATAGTCATTAATGCAAACAATATATCATGCATAACACATCACTGAATATAATCAAATGTATAACAAAACAATATCATGAAATGACAATTGAATACTTATCTTTATTTGTTTCATGGGTATATTCCTTCTTGAGTCTTCAACTTTATCGTCTTCTTCATTCATGATAGCATCTTTTCTTATCCAAATGCTGAGGTGGATAAGAAGTTCTTCAAGAGTTGAGATCTTCATATTCCTCATTGATTGAGGAATCTTCTTTGGAAGATGAGAGCTTGATCTTCAGAGACGAGATTCTTCTTCTTCCCAAAGTCTGCTGAAAGTAATCAATTCCTTTTGGAACATATTCCTTGAATGAATGAATTCCATGATCCTGGGAGGCCATTCAAGGTGACTATCACCATTTCTACATTCTTCACTTCTTCTTCAGTTGGTTTCTTAAGGTCATATTTCAATATATGTTCTTCCCTTCAAATAGCTTGGTCAAGGAATCAAACCTCATTGATGTATTTAGGGAAGACACTTGTAGAACAAGTTGATTCGATATTGAATCATCAATAATCTTCTGGGCTTTGACCAAGTTCTTCTTGTGAAAGGCTTCTAGCCTCATCTCCCTCTGAAACTGGAACCTCTATGCTCATGAAGGTGTCCAATCCATTTTCTTCAGAGAGATCATATACTTATAGGCTTGGAATTTGTCAACTTCACCAAGCTTATCATCAATCTGATGTGATAGATCACTTTGAAATGAGAACCTCAAATGAACATAGCAAAGGGTTAGATCTTACCGATTTGAGGTGTTCATCCTGGTTCTGGAGTTGGTTGATTTAAGGTTTGTCACAGAAACCCTAATTTTTAAAACTTAGAATATTTCAGATCTGATTGGATAGACAGATAGATCTCTTCAAATGGAGCTGTCCAATGTACTCTTTTTCTGAAAACAATGGAGGGAAGCTCCCGGAACAGGAAGCCCTAATTTTCCAATTTCTTCTGCAGAAATGCCTGTTACTGTTTCTATGATATCTATAACATTTCTACTCCTCTATGCCTAAACTTTTGTACTAAGGTAACCTCACATGTTCCTGATCCACCACCATAGGTTTCATCAGAATTGGTTTCACCATTTGGGATTTATGATCCTTTTCCCAAGGTGACCTATTACAGGACTGTTCAAAACAACGAAGTTGTACGGCATGCCATGTGTCACTGGTTCATCTTCTGAGTCTGATATTCGGACCACCGAAATTAAATCCATGCCCTTTCTAGAACATCTTCAGGAATTCCATTTGGACCTCTGTAGCCCAATATATTGCAATTCTCCCCAGGTGTCCTGTTTAGGGGTGAATTCTGGAAGAGGCTGGAACCCTAACTTGGAGAGAACATATCTCCTGCAATACAACGAATCTGAGGATGTATTTTGGACACATTATTCACCAAGATTTGATCTATGTCCCTTGTAATTTTCAGCTCCTGATCCTTCGCCAATATCATAATATAGCGAATGTAACAAAACGTAGCATTTTTAGTATTTAGGGTTTTTTTAGCTCGTGGTCAAACTAGGGTTTGAATTTCCCAGAGATTCACCCAACCAAAAATCTTGATACAGGTCTCTAAAATTTGGTTTTGATGAGGAGAACAATCCTATGCTGGTGTCACTCAAAAATTCCTCTTCTGTAGAAATCCCTAATTTCCACATCGAAAATTGAAAATGCTCGGAATCGAATTCCGCTTCGACAGAACGATGCACCCTTCAAAGGAGAGTCAGCCTCGCCTTCTTTTGCTGATTGATTGTGGAGAGAGAACCAAAAAATAAGAATCCATAGCTTCTGTAACTTGTGAAAGCTTCCCTATTCAGGTTAGCTCTGATACCATGTTGAATTTTCATATGCTTAACTAAGACATCAGTATATCATTTCATTTTTCATAATAAAAGCATATAAAACAGGATCACTGAAAGAAACAGCATCACAAGAACAACACAGATTTATCCTGGGAAAACCCTAAAGGGAAAAAACCAGCAAAAGCTTCCTCAATATAGATGCCCCAAAAAGAGAAAAAGGTAAAACCAACAAGGAGATCAAAAAACTGATTCTCCTCCTTCTCCAACAACTCCTCTCCTCCACAAGTGCGCTATTCCAAGTGAGTGTGTATGTCTCAAACGAGGAGCACTACACCTCTATTTATATTCATCCGTTTACTTAAAGTTTACTCAATTAACATGTCATCTTAAGTTAACTCGTGTAGGCTCGAGTTACACATGTAGGCTCAAGTAACCACACTGGGGTGATGATGACCCACCTTTACAATTTGAGGGGACTACCTCATGACTCTTATTAGTTCTTCCGATTAGGAGCATCGGGGTACAATGTAATACAAGTGGTTCTCCCAGTTGGACCATCAGGGACCACAAAAGATACATAAAGAATATTCTTCGAAGTTACAATATTTCAACAGGTTGTACCAATATATCCTTAACAATAGAGCAAGGTACATAAGCTATTATATTTTACTATAGAATATAGATCCTAAAATATTGTTGGAATCACCTCAGTAGACCCAGGTTCATATCCTTAGTCATAAAAAAAAACCAAAATATTGGCCCAACAGAGCAGGACTCACTCAGCAACACCTGCAACGCAGATGCAGTCTGACCTAAGCTATCTTATTGGGAACTACCAGAACCAGGTTTCTACATTTAAGTGGGGATTTCTACTCTTGCGGTACTTTATCACAACACTTGACTGAAGCGGGGAATTATACTTCTTGTTCTTTGTCTATTCATTAAATATAACAGTCTACTCATCCATCGACATAGATCACAGTATTTAACATATAAGCCTTATCTCATATTCAATATATAGACTATGCAACATAAAATTACACGGGTTTATTCATAAACAGAGACTATGCGACACATTCAGATATACTTATTCACAATATACATGCAATTGGTAGAAACATAAGCATCAAAGAGACACAAAGACAACATTTAAGGTGGAAACCCATCCGGGAAAAACCACAAAGGTGCTCTTCATCGGGCATGAGAAATATGTTAGCACCTTTTGTCTATGCACTCATCTTGTAGAACTTTCTTTAAATATTATTTACAATGTATACAAATTTCTCTCCTCTCATGCTCTCTGGTTTTGGGTCTAAGTATTTCTTCTCTTCTTCTCTCAACAGTCGATTGCACATAGCCTAGATAGATTCCATAGATAAAAATATCTCTTCTCTCTCACCCTACACAGTGATTTACAACAAGCAAATAACAACCAACCAATAGACAACAGCCAACCAACCTCGCACACAACTTGGGTTCTTTCTTTTATAGGATTCTACATGTATTAATCAACCTACTCTTTTATGTTATCCAACAAGATGTCATTTCTATTTTCATACATTCAATTACAACTGAAAATAGGCACTATCAGCCCAAAATACAATTATGCTTTATTACAAAAATATGCTTTATTCTAACTAACTCCTTACCCGTGATCAGTTGAAATGAACTTTTCAACTACTTTACTCTTGTTTTATCATGGTTCCTTCTGTCTAGGCTCCTCTTATATTGCTACCTCTTGTTACGTCGCAACTCTTCTTCCTTTTTGTCTTGCAACCAGAATCTGTATCTTCCCGAACAGAATTCTAGCTGAATTCTGCGTAATTTTTCCTAGGGCCAATAGGACCCCAACACTCACCTGTGGCTCATCTCTAGCCACATTAGTCTGAAACCTCTATTATTGCAACCTTGCTTTGAAAATCTTAAAAGATTTTCACTGCTTGCTTAGTCTCTTGTCGCACCTGTTCTTCTGTCCTCTTCAAGTTTTCCACAAGTTCGAAACTAAGGTGTTCTGAATTTGTAACTCATGTTGATCCCAATGTTTGTCACACTTTTTCGTGTATAGTTTGAATGACGCTTGTAACAATTTCTGCCTCTTCTTACAGTTATGTAACCTTGTCATTCCTCTTTTGTTGTTGTGTTCGCAGTGTTGCGACCTGTTGTTGTAGCTTCTTCATCTCATCATCCTTATCCATTTTCTCTGTTAATGGAAACTTCTTCATTTGATTCTTCTATTGGTTCACATCTGTCTCGAAAGTGCACAACTGCTCTGTGAATTTCTCTAACTCTTCATCTTCAATCAAATTTTCTCACGTCTGAGAAACTTGCTCTACTGCATTGGCACAAAGTTCCTTCGCCTCTTCTCTCCTTCTCATGGTCTCGTTTGCTTATTTTCTTCTCTCTTACAATACCTCTATAGGTGTACTGGGTTTTACCTGTAATTCTAGCTCCACGGCGTTTTTGTGGAGGTCCTCTTCTATTTATCCAAGTTGAAATATTTTGTCTTCTGCAAACATCTCATGCGTGATTCCTTCATCAATAAAATTGTTGCAACCAAGTGTTACACCTATGTCAAGCTGGTTCCTGGCCTCCTCCCATGTCTTGGATTTATGCTCACTGTCTTTCACTATTTTCTTCATCTTATTGACAATCTTGTTCGATAATTTTACCTAATTGATTAATGCATGCTCTCTAACCTTCATTTCTGTGACTATAGCATTTTGAATTGCATGCACTTCATACATCGGCAGTGCAGAGAAATCTATTGTGACATGGGACAAAGTTTTTACTATGGTATTAACCTCTGTTGTCCCTAAGTCAATTCCTTGACCCGACACTTGAGAATTTATTGGTGGATTTAGTATCAACGTATTGCTAGGTCACTCTTTAGATGAGCCAGCTATGTCCTGCGACTCAGGAAATTGTGGTGTGTAGTTGATTGCCAATCAAACTTCTATTGTTTTACAAATTATCTGCAGTAAATATTTGATGATGCTTGTTAGTTATGTCCGTCATTCATCTATCTTCTTGAGGCCTACATTGGAAATCTATTCTACTGCATATGTTAGAAGTGTGCAATCATCATTTATAAGGCCAATAGTTCCAACAAATTTATCGGCCTTTCCCTTCTTATGACTCTGCATAGACTTGTCAGATTGCTTCCTCTTATCCCCCACTTTTGGTTCTTTTGGGGTCATGCTTGAATCATTCTGAGTATTCTTTAGGTTTTCTTCGAGTGGAGGATCTTCTCCTTGTCCTCCATTCTTCTTTTTCGATGGATTTTCCTAGCGCATATCTTATTCTTCTGCAAACAGTTGATCATATGTGATAGGAACTCTCCATACTTCTGGCCAGTCTTGAATGATGGCATCAACTTCAACAGTAGACAGCTGAAACTACATCGCTAAACATTATTTTTTTGGATCTTTTCGAGGCTCCAGGAAAATATAATGGGCCCCAACTAAAAATATGATAAGGTTGTGAAACTATTTAACAGTCATCATGGTGAGCCTGGCTTGCTTCTTAACAAAATATTGGAGGGCCTCACCTTGTAAAAATAATTTAACATTATTGTCTTTTTGTCGCTCAAGTTTATCCTTGTTGAACCAGATATTCTAGTATCAAAATGAGTGGCCATAAATAATGAAATGGACTACCTTTCTCATGTACCTAATCTGCATCTCCTAAGAGTTTGTTTAGCAGATAGTGTGACTAGTTGATATGGTCTCCTACTGCACATAGCTCTGCCAAAGTGATTTTCCATGCATTACATTGGTTCGATCGCATCTTCCACAAAACTTACTAAATAAAACTTTTTCTAGGAACTAAACCACAGTATCATTGATAGAGGTGATTGAAAAGCCTCATGTATCCCTTGTCATCTCATACTTCTCTTTCAACTTATTTGTTAATACTATGTCTTGGTCATTTCCAAAAAATGGCATTGGGTCGATGCCTACAAGCGGTAGCCTAATGATTGTTATTATCATCTCGACATCCATTGAAATCTTTCAGTCGAGCCATAGAAATCCACCATGGAAACACACTAGTAATTGTTTAACACATGCATTCAACTCTATTGTGCGGCCAAAATGTGGCATGTACATCAGCGATAATAAACCAAATGTGTCCAATCCTCTTTCCCATTCCATTAGAACCGTGCGGATAGGGCCATCCTCTATGTATCATACAATCATCATATATCTTTCCATTTCAATTCAGTAAACTTGTGCAAGTTGTGGTCAACAAAGCTCATGTTTTACAATCTTGGAAGTATGTGTGTCGTTACTCGAACTCCTTTTGATATGGTCGGTGCTACCAATGGATACTTTGCATTTTTTTCGAGTCTGGCCTTAGGCGCATCAACTGGTTTGGGCAGGACATAGTTTGGCAGCATGGACTCAAACCCTTCTTCTTCATCATATTATGGTGTCGATGTTGCTTCCTTCTTGAGGGTACTAGATCATTTCCTTTTTAACGTGTCAGGTGGTTCTAGTCATAACCTAATTTCAGGAATTAATGGTGCATGTTCAATGACATCTGCAACCATGTCTGTCAGTGGAACAAATGTGGCAATGTCTTCCATAATGGGCATAGTTGAAGGTGTCTCGACGCTTGATTTTGTAACAATGCTTTTACTTGACATACAAATGACCATACTCTACGAAAAATCACCTTGACTCTTACAGTCGCAAACAAAACAACTCAGAGTACTCAGTTGGATGCAATAGAATGAAGGAAACTTCAGCGCGAAGATGATATACGTCTACCCATTCATTCAGTCATCCATTCACATTAGCGGGTAATAAATGGAAAGGTGGCAACAATTTCTGTCACATGGAGCAATATTTCGAATCATTATAGGGAAACCGTCAACCAAACCATCACTTCACATGTCATTTCAGTGGTATTTTTTGTGCATTAAAGAGGGATGTGACCAAAAAGTACACCATTGAAATCTCCCACATCCTCAAATTAACTACATCCAACTGTCTTTTTGCGACCAAATGTCCTCACGTGACTGTTGTTTTCTTCTTGTGACAGTTATTTGGACTTTGACACATTTCTTTCCTTGCGATAGATGAAGAGTGTGTGCCACCATTTTTCTTCTACGACAGATAGATAGTCTGCGGCCACTTTTCTTTTTTCTCGACAAACACATTGTCATCGCCACAAAACAAAAACACTCATAAATCTGCATATATATATATATAGATATAGATATATATATTCAGTTGATCAAGTCACGGCTATCCTGATAGGGATTTATTCGACTTCCATTCACAAGTTCTTTGAAAAGTGTTCCATCTAATTTTTGTAATTGCACTACGCCTCCTTCAATGATTTAAATGACAATATATGGTCCCAACCAATGTGTTTTCAGCTTTCCAGGGTGCTTTAAAAATTCACTGTCATATAGGAGGACAAGTCCTCCAATCTCAAATTGCTTATTCTTAATGTGTCGGTCGTGCCATACTTTTTATCGTTCCTTCTCAACATTTTGATGATAACTTAGGACAAAATGTTATTCCTCCAACTGCACAAGCTGCAATGATATTTCTTCGACAGCATATACATCAGTCATTTCAGTAATCATAGCTATACTTAAATTGGGTACATTGTATTCCATCGGCATAACAGCTTATTTCCATACACCAGTCGGAATGGAGTTTGGTCTATCAACTTCTTATAGGTCATGCAATATGCCCATAGGACCGCATAAATTTGTTTGTCTCAATCATCTCTTTGAACATTGCAAAGCGTTGTTAATGTGTTCTCTAGGATCTCGTTGAATGCTTCGATAGCACTATTTGCTTCAAGGTGATATGGTGTTGTTTTCCTATATTGGATTTGGAATTCTTCAGTTAATTCATCGATCAATTGATTGAAAAAATGAGTGATTTGATCACTTATCAAAATTTTTGGGCATCTAAATCTAGTCACAACATTGTTGAACATAAATTTTGCAGTAGTCAAAGCAGTACAATCCTTTACTAGCATTGCCTTGACCCGTTTAGTCAGGTACTATGTCACAATAATAATGTATCTTGCACCTATTCTTTTTCATGGTGGGTTGACAGGACCCACAAAATCAACAACCCATTTTTCAAATTTCTGCAGAGTGTTAGTTTTTCTTAGGTCTTATTAGATTAATTAGGATCTTTGTCTGAAAGAATAACAAGTACAATAATATGCATAAGATATAACCTATACACAAGACACAAATATTTTCACCTGGGAAACCATAAAGGAGAAAACCCTGCAAAGTTACTCAGAATAGTACAATCACAAAGACTGTGTCATAAGTGTAAGAATAATCAACCCATAGTTAGCTACCTTAGACATTAATTAAATTATTTGTGTCTTATTTGCCTAGTTCATGTGTCCCACCTTATGCAAGTTGTCATTTACCTATCCATAGTGGTCAAACTTGCCTTATTTGACTCATGTAGTGCTTGGGAAACCTCAAGGAATCAAATCTGCTTTATTCCTGGCCTCCTAAGCGCCCTTCTACTTTTTCTGCTTTCTCAGTGTTTTAAGGCAAATGGAAAAGCTTGACTAGGTGAGGTTGACTAGTTTTTTTTCCTACACATCCTCCACTCTTTTCTCCTTGGAAAAGCATGTATGAGTTGTCATTCCATCACTCTTTAGCTTGCCTAAGTTCTTTTACCAATTTGTGAGCTCCATGACTGATTTGGGATCAGCTTTTTGCACCTATGGGGGATTTGCTTATTTTTAGTAAGCCTGCTTTTGACTAGATTCAAATTGCTCCTCATGCATTCGAATCCCTTATGTAATTATTTAATGAAGCAACCTATCATGTTACAAGGTTGGCTATTGTACACTTATTCAATACAGTTTAGTGTTCAGCTCATTATTCAGTCTCTTTTGTGAGTGATTTTGCATGTTCAATTGATAATTGTTGTGCGTAAAATTAATCTATCACTGGGTTCAATTTTCACATGGTATCAAATCCATTGTAGATTGATTTCACTCCTTCAAAATTGTTTTGCAGGTTCGACATCAGTGACTGGGAGCTTTCTACTGATAGCCGGGACAGATTTCTAAGGTATGGATCAATCTCAAAAGATCATCTTGACTCCCTTCAATTTCTTTGAATGGAAAGCAGAGATGGAGATATTGTTGAGAGCGAAAGGCCTCTACAAGGTGACTATGGAAACAGAAGCAGATCCCAATGCAGCTGCAGAGAAGATAAAATGGCACAACAGGAGGGATGAGGCCTATGGTCTCCCGTGTCTGAGTATTTCCAGAGACCTCCTTTTCCATCTTGATGGATTGACATCACCGAATGAAGTATGGGAGAAACTTACTGATCTTTTTGGAAAGACATATGAGATGAGGGGACATCAAATAAAAAATGAGCTGATTTCCTTGAGTCCCAATAGCTTTGAATCACTGCAACTCTATTTCTCCAAGTTCAAAGCACTTGTTTTGCAGCTAAAACAATGTGGGATCGAAAAGAAGGATGATCAACTGGTCTTGGCCATTCTCTCGAAGCTTGGCCCTGACTATTCAGTGTTTTTTTCGACCTTCTATGCCACAAAGTTGACAGCTCAAACCTGGAAGATGCCTAGCCTTGTAGATTTCATGGAATCTCTCACATAAGAACAGGACAAGCTGGTGATGATGGGCACCATCAAACCATCCAAAGACCAAGCTCTAGTTGCTGGATATTCGAAGGTGGATTCAAAAAGCAAAAAGAAAGCTAAAAAGCCACCTGAGCAAAAGAGAGACAAGAAACAGTCTCTGGAGGAGCCACAAGGTTCCAAGAAGAACTACCAGAAGAAGAAAAACAAAGGAGAAATGAGCAAGTGCGCATACTGCAATAAGGGCAATCACACTGAAAGATCTTGTATGAAGAAGCAAAAAGACATGCTGACCCAACTCCTGGAGAAGAATGGCATCTCCCTTCCAGACAGCTCAAAGAAGAGAGAAGGAGGATCAAGTTCAGATGACAGAGAGAGAGTTCATGCATTGGTTGATGGCACAACAAGCTCACCCAGTTTTATCATTGATTATGGAGCTTCAAGACATATGGTTTCGACCAAGGATGCATTCTCCTCACTTTACATGTCGAAGGGACCACCTATAGTACTGGGAGATGACTCTCTCACTGAAAGTTTGGGCAAAGGGAGGATTGATCTTGACCATGGTCAGTTCAGCAATGTGTTGTATGTGCCTGGTCTTGCCTCCAACCTCTTATCAGTGTACCAGATGACTCACACTAAGTCTCCAAATACGGTCATATTCTCCCCTGATGAAGTTGAGATCACAGAGATCTCAAGTGGTAAATTCATTGCAAAAGGAGTTGCAAATCATGCTCAGAAGGTATACATGTTCTCACACTTCCTACCCTACTCAAACCCTTCTACTCTTCTGATTCATGCTAATGAAGCAAGCAAGCTTTGGCATGAAATATTTGGCCATCTAAATTACAAGTATCTTGCTGATCTTAGTGAAAAAGAGATGGTCATAGGGTTGCCCAAGATAAAAAATTTCCAAAGGAGTCTGCCAAGGTTGTATCCTAGGAAAACACCCAGAGCACAAATTTGAGAGAGCTAGTCATGAGAGAACCTATGCACCCCTCGAGCTGATCCACAGTGATGTTGTTGGCCCATTGCCTCATATGTCCATGAGTCAGGCCAAATATGCATTGACTTTCATAGATGACTTTTCCAGGTATTGCTGGGTTTACTTCTTGAAACACAAGTCTGACGTTTTTGGCCTCTTCAAAGTCTTTAAGGCTTTGGTTGAAAACCAGTCTGGGAGGAAACTCAAGGTCCTCAGATCTGACAATGGTGGTGAGTATGTCAATTCTGAGTTTATTAATTATTATGCAGATGCAGGTATTCAGATGCAGCATTCTATCCCTTACACACCACAGCAGAATGGTGTTGCTGAGAGGAAGAACAGATCACTGAAAGAGATGGCAACATGCATGATGGAGGCCAAAACTTTGCCACCAAAGTACTGGGCCGAAGCTATAAACTGTGCAGCCTATATCTAGAATAGGATGCCTCATTAACAGCTTGATGGTATGACTCCTTTCGAAGCATGGAGTGGGCACAAACCAGATGTGACCCATTTTAGGATTTTTGGCTCAAGGGCTTGGGCTAGAATTCCAACTGAAAAGAGAAAGGCTTTGCAGCCCCAAAGCCAAGAGTGTCTATTTGTTGGATACTCTGAAGATTCAAAAGGGTACAAACTGATAAATTTGAGCACAAACAAATCCTTCATCGAAAGGTGTGTTCAGTTTCAAGAAGAACCCCTTGCAGCAGTGGAAGTTGGAGAAGCCTCTTCACCACCTGAACCTCTGAAAGTAAGTGAAGATTTTGTTGAACATGTTGATTCTGATTTGTCTAATGGATATGAGTTTATTGTAGACCCTAACAGCCCTACAAGGCCAAAATGGGCGTCCAAGACACTACATGCAGCAGGAGAGCTAGCTGGGGATCCCAATGACCCAAGAAGGATTAGATCTCAATTTGAGAGTGGTCTGTGCATGAAGGATCCTATGTTTGCTGAGAAATGCTACTTGTTGGTGGAATCTGATCCTTAAACATATGAAGAAGTTGTAGGAGATCCAATATGGAAAGATACCATGAAGGAAGAGTTCAGCTCACTCCAGAAGAGCAACACATGGAAGCTAGTGGATCTTCCCCCAGGGAGGAAGTTAGTTCAGTGTAAGTGGGTCTACAAGACCAAATTTGCTGCTGATGGTTCACCACTAAAGTACAAGGCCAGATTCATATCCAAGGGCTACTCATAGGTTCATGGGATAGATTACAATGAGACCTTTGCCCCAGTGGCAAAGATGGACTCCATCAGGCTAGCCTTAGCCATTGCAGCTTCAAAGCAATGGGAGGTACATCACATGGATGTAAAGTGTGCCTTCCTAAATGGAGATCTCACTGAAGAGATATACATGCAACAACCTCAAGGATTTTTTGCTAACCCTTCTCTTGTGTGCAGGTTGAGAAAGTCATTGTATGGGCTAAAGCAAGCCCCCAGGGCTTGGTATGCCAAGATTGATAGCTTCTTGCTATCACTGAATTTTGTTCGGTGCAAATCAGATCCAAATGTCTATTTGAAGTTAATTAATGGTTCATTAATGATCATTGTGTTATATGTTGATGACCTCCTCATTACAGGAAGCTCAAAGGATGATATTGCTTCCTTGAAGGGTGCAATGAACCAAGCCTTCTCCATGACAGATTTGGGGCTCTTAAGCCAATTTTTGGGGATTGAGATTGCACAAACCAAAGCTGGAATCAAGGTGCACCAGTCCAAATATGCCTTGGATTTGCTGAAAAATTTCAGAATGAAGGATCGCAAAGCAAGCAAAACTCCTTTCCTTTCAGGAGTGAAGCTGGAAGAAGTTGATTCTTCACCTATGGTAAACAATACACTGTATAGGAAATTGATTGGATGTTTGTTGTATCTTACACATACTAGACCTGATCTTTCTTATGCAGTAAGTGTGGCTTCTAGATACAAGGATCAGCCTCATGATATCCACTGGAAAGCAGCCAAAAGGATCCTTAACTTTGTTCAGGGAACAAGGACACATGGGATCTTCTATAAAGAAAAATCTGATCTTGATTTGATTGGATTTACTGACAGTGATTGGGCAGGTGATAGCACAGATATAAATTCCACATCAGGATATGTTTCCATGCTTGCAAAAGGGCCAATCAATTGGTCAAGCAAGAAACAAAGTGCCATTGCACTCTCATCTACAGAAGTAGAGTACAAAGGAGTTGTTAATGCAGCAACTCAATGTTTATGGTTGCAGGGATTACTTGGAGAGTGTGGTTTCGAATCAGAGTACTCAACTACCATCTACTATGATAACCAGAGTACCATTCAAATCTACAAAGATCCAGTTTAGAAGCAGAGAACCAAACACATTGAGATCCATATGCACTACATCAGAGAGCTTGTGCATGATGGCACCATTCACCTACTCTTCTGTTCATCTTCAGAACAAGTAGCTGATATCTTCACCAAAGCATTTTGTGAGAAGACCTTCAGCAATCTCAAATCTCTGTTGGGGATTACTGATCATGCTATGAAGCATGAGTGAAGACAAGATTTCCAAATTTTGTTTTAGAGTCCATGTTTAAAGGGAGGATTTTCCCATGTGGTTTTTTGCCTCTTTCCTTGGTTGTATGGACATGCAGTATGTAAAGGGTGACTAAGCCTTGTTTCTAGGACCTATATTTTTCTAATATATTACTCATAAGTCATGCTTAAGGGGGGGTGTTAGAATAATCAACCCATAGTTAGCTACCTTAGACATTAATTAAATTATTTTTGTCTTATTTGCCTAGTTCATGTGTCCCGCCTTATGCAAGTTGTCATTTACCTATCCATAGTGCTCAAACTTGCCTTATTTGACTCATGTAGTGCTTGGGAAACCTCAAGGAATCAAATATTCTTTATTCCTGGCCTCCTAAGCACCCTTTTGCTTTTTCTGCTTTATTGCCTGCTTTTTCAGTGTTTTAAGGCAAATGGAAAAGCTTGACTAGGTGAGGTTGACTAGTTTTTTGTCCTACACATCCTCCACTCTTTTCTCCTTGGAAAAGCATGTATGATTTGTCATTCCATCACTCTTTAGCTTGCCTAAGTGCTTTTGCCAATTCGTGAGCTCCATGACTAATTTGGGATCAGCTTTTTGCACATATGGGGGATTTGCTTATTTTTAGTAAGCCTGCTTTTGACTAGATTCGAATTGCTCCTCATGCATTCTAATCCCTTATGTAATTATTTAATGCAGCAACCTATTATGTTACAGGGTTGGCTATTGTACACTTATTCAATACAGTTTAATGTTTAGCTCATTATTCAGTCTCTGTTGTGAGTGATTTTGCATGTTCAATTGATAATTGTTGTGAGTAAAATTAATCTATCACTGGGTTCAATTTTCACAATAAGATGATCAAATCCAATAATAAAAACTATTCATCAGCTCTCTCTCTCATGTGAACTTGAGATTGTGAGGTGTTTATAAATGAGGGAGAGTGCCTCCATATTTATACCTTTCAAGTGACTGACCTTTTACATGACTGGGGCCAACTTGTTTCACTTACAGGGATGACTTCTCCTAGAGAGACTCCAAATACACATTACATGATCTTACACTGGGGACTATTGCCCCAACTTACAACGGAGGTTGTACCTCAAGGTCTAGACACAATAAAGACATCTCGTAAGGAGGCAAACACATCTCCAATGGGGGTACAACAAAATACCATAATAATATATATCACAATGTCTTCTGAAGTTACAGATACATCAACACTTCCTCTTAATTAGGAAGGTATTGTCTCTCTTCCACAATCATCAACACATATGGTTAAGTCTTTATCACAGAAACATAGATTCATCATCATAGTTGCTTCCATCATCATGTTATTATATGATGTTGTATATCATATTAGGGTTTCGTGTTTCATTGAACATAATCTCCTTTCATATATTCAAATTGGTTTGAGTTAGGTTAAGTTTGTTTTGAATGTCTCTTGGAGCAAGAGGAGCAAGAGAAGGATTGAAGGGGTGCTTGGATCAACCTTCATGGGACTAAGGTATGAACTTATCTGATCTCTGAATATTGTTTACATTTACTTGCAGAACTGTATGCATCTATCTTTAGACCCTAGTATGTTTATGGCATCTTAACCCCCAGCCATAGGAACACTTTCCTCTTCAACAAACATGTCTCTTCATTTCCTCCATATTATTATCCATATCAACTAGATCATTTGTTTTCATAGACCCTTTAATCAGATCTTCCAACTTGGATACCCGAAAAGATATGTCTTCACTTTCATCGTAGTTTACGGGTGAATCCTATGTTGGCTTGAGTGGAGTGGTGTGGACTTTAACAACAAATTTTGGTTCCATGTCAAACAATAGAAATAGGCATCTACGGTATTCATCACATATTTGAGATCAATCCAAATACATCAATCTACTAGAAGTTATTCAAATTTGAAACTATGTACCTTATTAACCTTGATTTGGAGATTGTTTTGTTGGTTGACCATCCTATTAATAGAAATATGACAATTTTATCCCTTATGAGTCTGAAATTTTTGCTTGTAGCATCCTAATATATCATCTTTCAAATGACACAAATTTCGTTGAATTTTGATGTGCCAAAAGGAAATGTCTGCAACATTCCCATAATTTGTTGGTTTTTAAATTTTCAGGAGAGAAAACTTGTACATACTTCCATGTATTCAATTTTTATGATATTGGTCTGAAATTTCTATAAAAAATAATGTGGTATATATTCTTTCTAATACAATAGGTCTTACTCAATTTGGATCTAGCATGCTTCAGATATAACATTTTTCCCAAAACACCTATTTGAGACTAGTTTTGGACTGGTTATAAACCCCGACTTCCATTGGGTATAATGCTGAACCTATAAAGGCTATAATGTTGAACCTGTAATGATTCAGGGTTTGAAAATTGTACCACAAATAACTCAGCCTATCCTCCACATCCCATCCAATTTTCACTATCTCAAAATTTCTAGAAAAAAAACTTATACCAAAAATCCCAAGGTGGCTAGTTTTGGAAGCGTCCAAGCTCTGAGACCAAATGTTATGTAACAAATTCCCCCAAAGAGCATAAATAGACAAGAAAGAGTAATACATGCCATAATAAGGAAAGAAAGGGATGAATATTAAGCCTCTTCAAGGGGGAAATATCCTTATACAATGTATTACATACACGAGACAAGACAAGATAATATTATTCAAATGAAAATGTCTCCTTGATATATATAGGAGAAAAAGAGGTACAATTAGCACTAATGGACTCAAGATGACATCAATTATATACCAATACTAATATAAATTACCCAATTTAGTGGGGAATGGGCCCAAGTTAGGAATTAACACCTATCACATGTCTCAAGTCATTGTAAATGAGCACAAATGTGGGCATTGTTGGTATGATGAAATTCAATGACCCTCGTAATGTGGCAGAATTTGGAAGCATGCATTGATTTTGTTTAACTAGCATAGATCCAAATCCTAGGCTCTATCAAGTGCCGAGAGGGATCAAATCTCTCGAATTCCAAACCTATTCTTAAGTATTTCCCTCCTAAAACGATGGGTTGTTTAGGAGGCCTTGCACATGGTCTTAAAACCATTTGCAAGGCACTCCTAAACCATGTATAATAAAACCATGGGTTGTTTAAGAGGCCTTGCACATGGTTTTAAAACCATGTGCAAGGCCTCCTAAAAAACCCATGGTTTTAAAACCATTTAAAAAGCCCTCCTAAACCATGTACAATAAAACCATGGGTTGTTTAGGAGGCCTTGCACATGGCTTTAAAACAATGTGCATGACCAACATTTTTTTTGCAGATAATTCATTTTTTATTTTTATTTTTTGGTTAGGGATGAACATTACAACATCTCCCCCATATTGTTTTGTTTTTCTAACCAAATTTTTTTTTGGAGAATAATTAAATTTTTAATTTTTAATTGTTTTGTTAGGTAGCAACATTACAACATCTCCTCCATATTAGGTTGTTTTTGTGGCCAACGTTTATTTTGGCGGATAATTAAAAATTTTATTTTTATTATTTTGTTAGTAATAGAAGTTACTTGACAAACGTTACAAGATCTCCCTCATATTAGGTTGGTTTTTTTCCGACATTTAATTTGGAGGATAATTAAAAATTTTATTTTTTATTATTTTGGTAGTAACAAACGTTACAAGATCTCCCTCATATTAGGTTGTTTTTTGGCCGACATTTAATTTGGTAGATAATTATTTTTTTATTTTTTATTATTTTGTTAGTAACAAATGTTACTCGACAAACGTTACAAGATCTCCCTCATACAAGATTCCACAAATGTTACAAGATATCCCTCATACTGGGTTGTAGAGCGCCTCTCAGCACAATAACATCAAACTCCTCATTGATGGCCTAGTTCTTGTTTTTCCTTCATACCTCCTCCATTATGTCTTAAGAGCTTGCATCTTTTTATTTTATTCTTTAATTACCAAGGTCTTGCAAAAGGGCCTATCACATGTCTCAAGCCACTTTAAATGAGCACAAACGTGGGCATCATTGGTGTAATGAACTTCAATGACCCTCATAATGTGTTATAGTTTGGAAACATGCCTTGATTATGTTTAACAACATCAAGCTCCTCCTTGATGACCTAGTTCTGGTTATGCCTTACAATAAGGATTTGTCCAGACATAGCCATGAAGGGAGGCTATCATGTTAGAAAATAGGACTATAGAGCAATAATAAATATACAGTTAAATCATTAAAAAACATGAAAAAACACATTTAACACATTACAGAGAAACATAGATATAACATGGTTCACCCAAGAGATGGGATACATCCAAACAGAAATTGTCAGTCCTTTTATTAGCGTCCAAAAATATTGAGGGATACAACCTGCAAAAAACCTGTTGCACTTCCTCTTCACACTCCCACAGTCTCTCTCACAAAATCACAGAGATTGTTTACAATGATACAATACAATACCATACCATACACAGTCGTATTACAATGATTTTCTTTTATAGGGGAAATACCATGGGAAAATACTACGGTTAACCCAATACCATGGGTCCACAAAACTGTTGGCCAACAAACATCCCAAAAAAAATTCTAAACCCCCGTATCTCGGGGGCGTTGCCCCCGAACCCCCTTTTTCGGTGCGCTGCCCCAAACCCCAAAGTTGGGGAACAAGTGTATAGTAAACCTAGGGTACAAACACAACTAAATAACATCTCTCAATCTGGAAGATAAGGCTCCACAACCAACAACCTCCCACTTGAAGACTGATCACAACAAATCCATCGTTGCTGCACTTGCTAGACTATGCTCTGGACCTTAGACTTGGCTAATTTCTTATTTTCACCTTCATGCTTGAAGACCAACAGAAATAGAGTAGGAACTTAGTTTCTCTCTGGTTACTCCCTTTGTCAACATGTCTGCAGGATTCTGGATAGTATGTATCTTTTCCAGTTTTAACAGTTCTTCATCTAGAACAGATCTTATGAAGTGGTACTTGAGTTGTATATGTTTAGTCTTCGAATGAAAGGCCAAGTTTTTTGCAATATGAATGGCACTTTGGATGTCACTGTACAACTTGTTATTCTCTTACTTCTTACCTAATTCCTCCATGAACCTTTGCAACCAAATCATCTCCTTACTAGCCTCTGTAGCAGCAACATACTCTACTTCTGTTGTTGAAAGTGCAACAACCTGTTGCAGTTTTTAAATCCAACTTATTGTTGTTCCAACCACAATAAACACATACCCTGTGGTGCTCCTCTTGTTGTATTTATCACCAGCCATATCTGCATCAACATATCCCTATAGAATAGTGTCTGAACCTCCAAAACATAATGCATGAGAAGTGGTACCTCTCAAATACCTGAGAATCCATTGTACTTATTTCCAATGCTCTTTACCTGGATTATTCATATGCCTTCCCACAACTCCCACTGCATGTGCAATATATGGTCTTGTGCACACCATGGCATACATCAAGCTTCCAATGTCTAATGAATAGGGAATCCTGGACATGCAATCTATCTCTTCCTATGTCTCTGGACACATCTCCTTACTTAGTTTGAAATGGTTGGCTAAAGGTGTACAAATTGGTTTTGCATTTTGCATTATAAACCTCTGCAACACCTTTTCTATGTACTCACCTTGAGCCTAACGTCAATTTGTGATTTTTCTTGTCTCTTGTTATTCTCATACCAAGGATTTTCTTTGCAGCACCCAAATCCTTCATTGCAAATGATTTAGCTAGTTTTCTTTTGAGCACATTTATATCCTACATGTTAGACCCTGCAACAAACATGCCATCCACATACAATAACAAGATAATATATCTTTCGTTATGTAGCCTCTTGAAATAAACACAGTGGTCAGAATGACATCTATAATAACCTTATTCTATCATAAACTTATCAAATTTTAAATACCACTGCCTTGGAGCTTGCTTCAGGCCATACAAGCTCTTATTCAACCTGCAAACCAAATTCTCCTTCCCTTTGACCTCATACCCCTATGGTTGTTGCATATAAATATATTCCTCTAAATCCCACTAGAGAAAGGTTGTTTTTACATCTAATTGTTCAAGATTCAAATCTTCTACCACCACTAGACTTAAAATAGTTCTAATTGAAGTCATTTTAACAACAGGAGAAAATATTTCATCAAAGTCTATACCTTTCTTTTGTGCAAACCCCTTTACAACAAGTCTAGACTTGTACCGCTTCTTGCCTCCATCTTCTTCCTTTAACCTGTAAACCCATTTATTTTGCAATTCCCTTTTTTCTACAGGCAACTGAACCAAATCCCAATTCTGGTTTCTTACCAATGAGTCCATCTCCTCATTCATGCATTTCTCCCACTTCTTTCTAGTTTTTACCTGCATTGCCTCTTCATAACATTCTTGTTCACCAGAATCAGTCATCAATAAATAATACAGTGAACGAGAGAATCATTTAGGGGGTCTACTTAACATGGTACATTTTCTTACATTTGCAAGAGTTTCAGGTACCTACTATTGTTCTTGATTTTTTGGTGCCTTTGGAACTTCATTTTCTTTTATTTCATCAAGCACTGTGTACTCTGTATTTTCCTTTTCCACTTTCTTTCCCTACAACTGATCTTTGTACATAACCTTTTCATTGAATACTACATCTCTACTCCTAATGATTTTGCGATTTTCAAAATCCCATAAGTGATAACCAAAATCGTCAACCCCGTATCCAATAAAGGTACATTTCTTGGATTTAGCTTCAAGCTTTGTTCTATCATCTTTATCAATATGGACAGATGCTTCACAACCAAAATTTCTCATAAATGAGTATTTTACTTGTTTGCATGTCCATGCCTCCTTTGTAATCCTACCATCCAAAGCGCTTGAAGGCTCTCTATTTATTAAATAAACAACAGTGTTTACAGCATTAGCCCAAAATTGTAAGGGCAACCCTACATGCAATCTCATACACCTTGCACACTCCATGATCGTTTTGTTCATCCTTTCTAACATGCCATTTTCTTGTGGTGTTCCAAGGATTGTCTTCTCTTTGCAAATCCCACTGTGTGAATAGTAACTGTCAAACTCCTTGTGGCAGTATTCACCTCCATTATCAGATCTGAGACATTTCAACCTTTTTCCTGTCTCATTCTCAGCCAAAGCTTTCCACTTCTTAAAAGTATCAAACACATCAAATTTCTATCTAATGCAATAAACCCAAGTTTTTCAAGTTGCATCATCAATAAAAGTAACATAATAACGAGAGCCACCAAGAGATTGTACCTGAGTTGGTCCCCATACATCTATATGAACAAGCTCTAACTTTTCACTCTTCTTTTGTTTTTCAACCCTAAGAAAGCTAACTTTCTTGTTTTTTCCATAAACATAGTTCTCATAGAATTCCAAACTTACCTGCTTCATATCTGAAAGAAGGTTTCCTTGAGTGGAGAATCTGCATCCCCTTCTCACTCATGTGGCCAAGCCTATGATGCCACAACGCCGCACCTATTTCTGTGGAAGCTAAATAGATAGAATAATCAGTATTATGAGGACATAAATATAATGTACCTACCCTATATCATTTTGCTATTACCAGTGATCCTTTAGTGATCTTCTACCATGTTTCTCCAAACGTAGACAAACAACCGCTATCTCCCAACTGCCCTGTTGAGATCAGATTTCTTTTCATAGCGGGAATGTTCCTTACATCTTTTAGCATCCATTCACTTCCATTATTTAACTTAATTCTTACCCTACCCTTTCCAACAATTTTACATGGTTCATCATCCCCCAATAAAACATGTCCAAAATCACCTTGAACATAATCATGAAAGAATTCCCTATGGGGTGTAGCATGACATGAAGCCCCTGAATCTACTACCCAGTGATTGCTAGTATTATCTAATGCAAGAATAAAAGCATCTTGTAACACATCATCTGCTACATTTGTTTCCTGAGTAGTCTCTTGTTGCCTCTCACCTTTCTTCTTTGGTTCTCTACAGTATTTCTTCAAATGTCCTTTCTTACCACAGTTCCAACACTCTGTTTTTTTTAATCTGAACTTAGATCTTCCCTTTTTAGACTTACGGCAATTTCCTGGGCTCCTTCCTCTCTCCTTTTGTCTCCCTCTGTTCTCCATGGTCAACGCATTACCTAATGTCTCACCTATGCTTTTCCTTTTCATTTCCTCTCTAAGAATAACACCAACAACATCATCAAACTTAGGAGTGTTTGAACTAGGGACAGAGTTATTTATAGCCATGACCAAGCTATTCCAACTTTTTGGAAATGAGCACAAGATTAGAAGAGCCATAACCTCATAATCAAAGTTCATGTTTACAGAACTTAACTGACTCGTAAGTGTATTAAACTCATTTAAATGGTCAACAACAGATCCACCTTCTAACATATTCATATTAAATGGATGCTTCATTAAAAATACCTTGTTGGAAGCCGAGGGTTTTTCGTAGATTTTCGCCAATGCACTCATCACACCTTTGTTGTTTTTTCTTTCGAAATATTGAAATCCACCGATGAATCCATTCACAACCTTATTATTTCTAGTGCCTTTCTGTTAAGAACCTCCCATTCTTCATCCTTCATAGCTGCCGGTTGTTTTTATTTTCTGCCCAACGGCAGGTACAGATCCTTCTAGTACATATAGTCCTCCATTTGCATCTTCCATAACTAATAGTTTTGGCCATTAAATTTCTTGACCCTAAACTTCCCCTCTTCTTCCATTGCCCCCACTCGAACCAGGAACCCTTCTTTCCTGCAAGTTTACCAGCCAAATAGACCTTTTTGGCTATGATACCAATTGTTAGAGAACAAGACCACAGAGAAATAACAGATATACAGTTAAATTATTAAACAAGATGCAAAAACACATTTAAAACATTACAGAGAGACATATATATAATGTGGTTCACCCAAAATATGGGCTACATCTACACAGAAATTGCCAGTCCTTTTATTAGCATCCAGAGACATGCAGGGATACAAGCTGCAACAAACCCGTTGCACTTCCTCTTCACACTCCCACAATATCTCTCACTATTGCACCTGGAAATTCCATGTTTCCTATCAGCATTCCTGGAAATTCCACATTTTCCATCTGCCTTCTAGAGAAACTGACCTGAGATGCTTTGGTTTCTTTTTTCCCATACCTTGGAGGGTCGGCACCTTTCTTCCTTTCACACAGAGCACCGACGGTGCTGCCCACTGTGGAGTAAAGAGCGTTGATACCCCTTTCTTTGACATAAAATTAGGTCGGTGCACATGCCCTTTCTACCAAGAGCATCGATAGTTCAAAAAGAGGAAAAAATAAGGTTCTGGAAGCTTCCATATGGAAGCCTCCATGAAGTCAGCTCCTACATGCTTGGGAGAGGTGGCATTCGCTTCCCTTACCTATTGGGATCACATCCTATCCATTTCCCAAGTCATCTCATGTGTTCTAGGCCTATAAATGAAGCCTTCGTGATGTGAGTGGGAGAGGCCAAGAAAAGTACCCTTATGTTGTTGGATTGAAGTCTAAATCAGAGGCAAAGTAGAGTTGGCTTGCATATGGAGAGATCATCATAGTTGTAGAGGATTGTATATGTTCTTGTAGAGATCGAAGCCATCAACATCAAGGCTTGTTTGTACTTCTCTCTCTTTCATAATTAATACAAAAGTGTTCCCCTTTCCTATATTTGATGTGTTAATCTCAACTGAATATTATCAGATTCCTTGATCACTGATATGAGTAACTAGTTTATCATGATGCTCTCACTCTGTATGTTTGTCTTGTGATCTGTTTTACAGGTATCGAACATTGTGAAGACTTTTTGGAGAAAGAATAAAGAGATTTGGATCTGAGGTATCATGTTATCTTATGTTATTAATTAATTACTTAAGGAAAGGATATATTGTTGTGCTTTTTTGTTCTACACTTGTACGTTGCAGGGTAGAGGAACAAACAGTGTTCGCACTGATTGCATAATTCCTTATAACAAATTTGGCGACCATAATGGGGATAGTAATCCAGTCAGATCTAGGGTAGATCTAGTCATATCTGGTACAAATCCAGTCATATCTACAAGCTTTGGTAACCATTCCACATATGAAGGTTATTCTCTCTCCTTTTATTCATTTCGGTTGATAAGGTAAGCCATTCATCTTAATTTTCTAACTTGTTGCCTCTGGGAGTTGTGTTCACTCTTTACGATTTAACTCAATCCATTTTCTGGTTTCTCCTGTAGATCCTTAATTTTTTCAGTCTGTTCATCGACCGGTGCACCCACCTTTGGCTGACAGAGCGACGACCCCTCCACGACATGTTTTCTTCTTCATCAGGAGCCCCGACAACGCCTTTCTCCAAAATTGACAAAGTGTCAACAGCGCCTTCCTTCAGAAGCTCAAGTGCGCTGATCCGACTTACAACGACCTGGTGCAGTGTGTCGAGGTAGGCCTTCAAATTTCCTGTAAAAATATTTTGATTGCCTGTGAAAATTTCTCTAATCTTTTCACACTTTTTGTTTCTCTGAAATTTCTTGTGTGTTTTGCTTGTTTGCTTGTTGTCTGAGTTTGGTGGTTTTTGCGGATCGGATTCTCTTTTTTGAGCTCAAATCCAAAAGATTTATTTTCTTCATTGTTAGAAAAGAAAAGTGGAAAACGTTTAGTTTTGGATTTTAAAGTGGTTATTCTCTGAATATTTTGTTCTTGAAAAGAAACCTATAGCCTCTTTCTGAATTAATTTTTCTTTAAGGTTGTATGCCTTTCATTTTTCGAAAATACAAAAAGAAGTTTATTATTTTTTCTTGTTTATGCTTGAGAAAGCTCCATTTTCCTTTACATAAGTGATTTAGACAGATAGGTCTTTTTGCATTATAGAGAAAGTTAGTTTGTATGCACGTTAAGAGGCTTTGTTTTCTTTCCTCATACAGAGATTTAGAGTGCTTGTTGAAAAAGATTTGTGTTTGAAAGAACTCTTTTTGCATTTCTTGTTAGATCTTATTTTGTTACTGAAAGTGGCATTCGATTTAGTGTGTTTTTGAAAGAAAAAAGAAACTTGGTCTCTTCCTTACCCTAGTTAGTTCTCATCGAAGTCAAAAAGTGCTTTTTCATATAGATTAAATCTGCATTTTTGGAGACAACACCTCACAAACATTCACTAATCATTCAGATAAAATAAATGGTAGCTTTAGGTTAAAATTTGTATAGAAAGTTGAGTGATAGTTTAGTGACGTGTTCAGGCGTCGTAAAACGTAGGAGTTGTCATTACTCGCATGCACTGCAACCTGGGACTCGCGCGGTTATTCCACGTACAGTCAGTATATCGAACGAACTTTTCACATACCCTTGAGGTATATAGAAATGTACTTCACGTAATCTATTGTATATCAAAAGGCCCCTTATGGATGGTTGTGCATTAGACAGCACTACTACTGATTTGAGCTCCCACGTACCTTATGTATATTGGGAGACCCCACTAGGATTCCTTGTCCAATTGAGAAAAACCCTTTGGTTGTCTTGTTTGGAGCAATACACCGAAAATAGCATTCGGGGAGACTACTATGCACGTACCCCTGTGGTATATCTTGAGTTGCACCTTCTTGACAATCCTGGTGAGAGACCGACTATTTTGAACCCGTCCTATCACTTAAGACTGCTTGCGACCTTTAACTCTGGGTAGGTCTGTTTGTGTGTTTTTTCCTCTTTTTGACCTAGATTAGAAAACTATTAGCCACCACCATGGCTGAGAAAATTACGAGGCGTCATTCCCATAGATTACAGGGTTTACCTCCTGACTCTCCTCCAGCCATGGAAGGACAAGAAGGGGTAACCATGGAACGACCAGCTTCTGCTAATGCTCGTATGGAAACTACTCCAGCTGCGGAAACTAGAGAAGATTTCTCTGTCTATAACAATCCTTTGGTTCAAATGGCTCCTACAATGAACACTACCTTTCAATTTTCGATGGAGGGTCAACCTGACTCATCCAATTAGATTGTTAATCACCCACCTAATGAAACTATAGAGGCATAGTATGGTCCAAACGCTCCTTTTTGGAGAACGTCTATGGTAAAAATCATTACTGAATACGGAACTACCACAACGGAGCTTGATATACTTGCTCCTTTAAGGATAAGGCTTGAGAATTCTCTGTCAAATGAAGAGTTATTTTGAGAATCCTTCAAGTATGCGCACAGTTTACGTGAATGTGCAGAAAATTTTTAAAATGTAGAAAAGTTGAGAAGGAGAATTTTTTCTCCTCTTCCTAGTCTTACAAGAACCACCCCATCTAAATATCATGCCCATTCATCACCACATGTAGTACAACTTTCGGAATCACCAACTCAAAATTTGGTTACTTAGAATCCAATTTCCACTCCCACCCCTAGTCATAATCCAGTCCAAACACCCTCTCCCAGTCATAATTCCCCATATGTTTCGAACTCTCCAATAGTTTCTACACCTGGGGAGAAACCCCTAGCACGAATTTCGTTATCTACTGGAGGGACTCCT
Source organism: Pseudotsuga menziesii (assembly GCA_001517045.1). NCBI lineage: Eukaryota > Viridiplantae > Streptophyta > Pinopsida > Pinales > Pinaceae > Pseudotsuga > Pseudotsuga menziesii. The sequence continues at coordinate 66,778 of LPNX010919624.1, forward strand.
TCAAGTATGGGGCAAAACTTACCTACTGGGCCACTAGCAGTGAACTTTCCTCCTCCCAATACCACCACAGTTGTACTTCCTTCTAGTCAAGGGGGATCCTCATGGGTCCAACCTATCATCACTCAATTTTCTTGGGGATATACTTATCCTGGGAATCAACCACCCTCGATTCAACCAGCTTATAAACCCATACCATCAGGGGTTGTATATCCTGGAATTCCTTACCCTGAAAATGCTTTTGTGCCTTGGGGGCACCCAAATTGGTCTAATGTCCCATCTTATGGAGGAGCTTATGTCCCTACTTCTGGAGGATATGGACCTCCACCTGGAGGCCCTCCGCCCGGAGGATCTCCCAGAGGACTTGAAGGACCTAGACAACCCAGTGGACCATCTAGAGGACCCCCGTTTGGAGGACCTGGAGGACCCAGTGGACCATCAGGAGGACCTCTTCCTAGACGACCCCCACCTGGAGGACCTAGAGGATCTGGAGGATGTGATGGACCATCTAGAGGACCTCCTCCTGGAGGCCCACCACCTGGAAGACCACCACCTAGAGGCCTACCACCAAATGGACCACCCTCTGGAGGCCCACCTCCCTTGGGTGACCCTTCATCCGAAGGACCTTCGAATAACCAACAAGCCTCGGGGGAATCCTCTATGCTTATTTATGAATCGGCCTACGATCCCACTTGTCAGCAAATGCCATATCAGTACTACCAGTACCTGCAGCCGAACCAACAATTGCCATATCAGTACTACCAGTACCTGCAGCCGAACCAACAATTGCCAGTTTCAAAGAGGAATTTCTTTTTATTCCACAATACAAGGTCTGCCAACTTACAACTGTTTGCAAGACTAAAATAAGGTTTCCACCTTCTATTGATCATTTTCGTAATCATGTAGTTCCAATTAAGCTTGTGATGCATATCAATCCCAAAATATTTATAGAAAGTCACTTTCTCAAAGTTGTTATTATCTTGAGCCTTTTAACTTATCAATGTACATACCAAAATGGATAGGGGAAGGGGAACAACCTTGCTTAGCTCTTGTGATGGATATTAATCCCAAAATATTTGTAAAAAGTCACTTTCTCAAAGTTTCTATTATATTGAGCTTTCTAACTTATCAATGTATATACCAAAATAGATAAAAGAAAGGGGACAACCTTGTTTAAGTGTAGTATTAAACAATTAATATCTTCTAACCAAGAACAAAAATATTAAAATAAATAATTTATTTTTATTTTTATTTTTTAAAATCTATAAATATTTAAAATTAATATTTTAATATAATTTTAAAAACTTTGATCAATTGCATACCTTAGAAGTGAGAATATATATATGTATATATGTATGTATGTATGTATGTATGTATGTATGTATGTATGTATGTATATACATATACATATACATATATGTATGTATGTATCTATAAACTTCATAAACAAAATTTTAAAATTAATTAATTATTTTTATTAATGAATAATAACTACAATCAATTTTAAAATAATATTTAATTAAATAATTTATATTATTAAAATGAATTAATTGCTTTAATTAAATTTATGGAGGTGTACCCTTTTTTTTTTAAATGAACAAACACACTCAGCCACAAGGTGGCAATGTCCCCAGAGTTGTTATTTGTTGTAACCAGTTTAATGTAATGCATTTACTTAATTTCCTAGAATTTCTCCTTTTCCTCTATTGTATACGACATTTGGGCTTGTACGCACTTGGATTTGCACAAAGAATGAGTCTTAGATTGCTAATAGAATACTGTATTGCTGTTATTCCTTTGACTTGTTAAGATCTGAGTAATAAGAAGCTTAGCATTAAAGTATTGAGCCCTCTGTTGTTTCTGTGGCGTTTGAGATTGTTCTTCTACAGTTTGGAAACATAGCTAGTCTGTTTTTTCTTTTGTTGGGTATTGACTAGTGGTAAAGCTGGATAACAAGTTTGGGAATCGGATCTGTAAAGATATGAAATTAGGGTATTTCATTTTAGTTTTATCAGATTACCCACTGCGTATTTTCGTTGGAAAACAACCCCATATTATAATTTGTTCGATAGAACCCTTCACAATGATTGGGCTTGGGAATTCATATGAGAAATGAAATTGCATTCATTTTTTGTCTGACATCACCTTAGCAAAAATATGGTTGTTGGGTTGAGGTCCAAGCTGAACTGAGCCGAGTCATAAACCATAATAAAGATAAACATAATAAACTGACAATGCAATTTAATCAGAAAGGGACAATAATCACAATTTAGATGATATGGCACAAAAGTAGTATAAACCCAAATTGGCCTTCTCTTATGGTATTCAAAATAATGCTGATATGATATAAGACTACAGGTTTTACAGACTCAAATCCCGTAACATTTAAAGATTAAGTAATGATTCACCAGGTCAAAACCCTAACAGGATCTAGTATTAGGGTATTAATGGTCTCTCTAATTCAGCAGAGCACCGTAGAGAAGAGTAGCCCAAGTTGTAGAATTGTTTTTTCATTTTTTTTAGTTTGGTTTGTGTAATTGAGAATGAATGGCTATTGGTATGCAGCTGAATCCTCTAAAGCACTCGAGCAGCCAAGTATGCCAAATTTATGGAGATAATGTTGGTGTGACAGCAGATGGGGAGCTCTTTGTGGTGTGCAATGAGTGTGCCTTCCCAGTTTGTAGGCCTTGCTATGAATATGAGCATAAGGATGGAAACCAGTCCTGTCCTCAATGCAAGACCAGATACAAGAGGCATAAAGGTGACTAGATAGATACATTTTTCTTGTTTTAGTGTTTAGCAAGTTATGAAAACCCCACATTGCACAAAGGATATACTGCACAGATGATGTTAACACTTTTACAGATATGAATATGGGCATTGTATTCCAGTTAGTTGTCGATTAGTATCTGGGTATTAATAACTGATAACTGTCTCTAATAATGGGTGTGTTTCTGCAAGGATTCCAAGAGTGGAAGGCAATGAGGAAGAAGCTGATGTTGATGATTTGGAGAATGAGTTTAACTACACTCATGGTGGAAGAGATGACATGCAACAAAGGGCAGAAGCAATGATGCAGTGGCAGATGCATGGGCAAGGGGAGGATATTGATTATGTTACTTCTTCAAGACAAGATCCTCAGACTCAAGTTCCTCTTCTCACAAACAGTCAACTGGTATAGTCTCGTCCATCTATTTAATGATTTGGGTATTTTGTCCAGATATCTGTGTTTCTGTTTAATAATTTGGTATCTTTATTCAAATATAGCTGGATTCTATGGTGTATTTGGGATATTTGTTCCAAAATCCTCCATTATTCTTTTCTTAATGAAATTGTTTGGTCACTTGTGGTTTATATAATATTTAAGATGATTTTTTGCTGGTTTGAATTGCTATATGTTTAGTTTCAATTTGAGAGTTTAATTGTGCAAGCTGTTCATAATTGTTGTTGCCAACAGAGTTTTATTCAGCAATTAAAACTGTAACAACTCATTAACATGGATTTTAATATTGGCTTCCAGCTTTAAAAGAAATTGTGCAGTATTCGATGATAAAATTTTGACCAACTAGCTATCTGTCACAATGCATAACCGCAACAACAATGGATTTCTACTATTTTTAGGTTTGAACCTCTATTCATTGCTTTTGCTTTATCTTTTCCATTTGCATATTATTTTGAAGTGCTCTATTTAGTGCCCATGCTTATCTTAATACCCTCACACAATCATTTTCGAAGTAGGGACACTCGATTCTAGATTTTTCTGTAATGTTGTTATTGAGGGTAACTTGCTAAGTTACAGGCAATGTTGGATTAAGAAAGGATTAATTTCCTATTGTTAATCATCTCTGTGTGTGTGTGTATTTTTTCAAGTTTAAATAGAGAGAAACCCAGAAGGGTGTGTCTTGAATGACAGTGTTTGTGAATGACAACAATCTAATTCAATTATAATCATGATCGCATGATCGGTGTTGGAGATGGCAGGGATATTAATCTTGATTACTTCCCAAGGTCAATGTTTCAAAGGAAACGAATCCAGTACCTTAGTCCAGTAAGGTTTCGCCTTTGATCTTCTTCGTGTTTTCTAAAACTATTGAAACACAATAGCATTTCTTGGTATTCCGCTTCTTTTCCATTGTTTTATTTTTCATCTTTCATGCGGATAAAACCTTATTCGGGACATGTACATTTTCATCTGTTGGTTTATATATCTAACCTTAGTTGCTTGAACTTTGAACTTATATTTCTTTTAATTTTTTATATTGAAGAACAAGAGAGAGCAATACGAGGTTTTGATAAACAACGGTAACCTTGTGTACAAGCATAATCAACAACCAGTTGATACCCCTAAAAGATCTCAATGGATAATTGCTATGAGCACATCCTGAAACCTCTTTCAGTTCGGTATTTGAAATATTATCTAGCTTTAGATATTATTTATGGATGTGGCTCAATTCACATATTTATGGATTTTATATTCCATGCACTAATACTCTTTCTATTCTAATATAAGTTTTGAATTAGATTGTACTAAATGTCTGTATTGGATTCCAATGATTTTCCTATGGAGGTGAATTTTTTAACTTTCTGCAGTGTTTGTGTCCCTATATAAAATGAAAGGGACATTTCAACATTCTAGCTTCTTAGCTGGGATGACTACTATAGCAAGGGAAATTTCAACATTCTAGCTTCTTAGTTGGGGGGGTTACTATAGCTGCTGGAAAATCGAAAGCCAACAATGGAATTCTCAAGGTGATGTGAAAAGTATTACTGAATCGATGAATTGATATTTTTTTAGTGGTATCCTATATTGCTGAAGTTCAAACAAACAAATTATTTAGATCCCATTCAATAGCAGGCTTAAATTGTTTCAATGTGTGCCAAAGATCAAATAGCCTGTCAAATTAGGGTTACAAATTGATTGTTAGTTTATTAGTCACTAAAGAAACGGATGCCCCTTCACATAAATCTCATTACAAATTGATTGTTAGTTTATTAGTCACTAAAGAAATTGATGTCCTTCACAGAAATCTCATGGTAACATGGTGGGTTGGGTATTGCAAACGTAGATAACCAGCTTGTACATGGTCTAAAACTGTATGAAATGATGAAACCGGACATCAACACAATGGATTCAAGTATTAACGTCCATACTTTTGTATATTTACAATTGATATTATAGTTTCAGCCATGATTGTGTTATTATAATTCCTCTATGTTTGTGCAGATGTTGTTCAAGTGTTCGGGTCAAAAGTGAACTGCAAGGATAGTTTGCAGGCTAAAAAGGTGATGACAAAAAGAAAGAGAAATTATAGTAATGTCCACATATGACCAAACTAGGTGAATAGGACTCGAAATAACATCTAACAAATTAGAAATGAAATAGGCCAGGAAGAACCCTAAGGACTTAAAAAAATAGCTAAATTCTAAGGAGTTAAAACAATGTGTACAAAATGAACAGTGTAATCATAGAGAGTATATGTTGGATGATTGATGAAGGTTGCAACATTTAGAATGATTCATTCTATGGCTGGAGCCTCAAGATTACATTTCCGTTTGACAAAGCACTACAAGGTTAGGATGTGGGTTACACAAGCACTGAAAATTAGGTTGCATTCTACATAAGCACTTAAGTGATTGGGTATGAGCACAATTAGATAGCAATGCAAAAACTCAGAAAACAAGAAAGCACAATGCAAGTACCAAGTGGAGATTGCTAGGTTGCATTCTACATAAGTACCGGGTGATTGGGTATGAGCACAATTAGCCATAACACAAATATTCTCAAAAGTAGAATGCAAGTACGAAAATGAGATTATGGAGTTGTAAATGTTCTCTCTCTCCAAATAGATAGATAGATAGGAGTACAAAATTGTGATAGGAAGAAAATACAAAAATATGAAGTACCCATTAGGCAGCGTGTTTAGGTAATATTTTCAAATTTAAAGTACAAGAGAATATTATACACAGTCTAATTTTAATTGGAGCTATCATTAGTTGGATTTAGGACCATCATAGTATATAACATAGGATGATAGGACACCACAATATTTTGTATGGAAATGAAAGAGATAGAGTTAGACAATCGATAACTAGAAGGCATTGAGACATAGAGGTTGTACTTTTATGTAGTTTTATATAGGGTTTTATACATTTCCACTGTGGAAAGGGTGCATTGAGGGATTTAGTGGTTGGTTAAGAGAGGATGGTGATATCCTCCCACTAAGGTTCAACTCCCCTTGCTACCTATTTGAAAATGAATGCTTAATTTTGGATTTCACGGATGTTCTTTCCTTAGTAGCAAAGCAAGAAATCCTTGGATTTTAGTTTATGTCTTAGGTTGTAGGTAAGAGTTTTGGAATCAGTGCACCTTGTTCTAGCTTACTTGGGCATTTCTCATTATCCGAGGCAAACACAAAGATATGGAGGATTAGTGTTGGCTTAATGGGGGTTTTTTCTCAAGGGTATATGTCACCATGTTGCTCTATTTGGGCACACTCAACAGAAATTGGAGGTCCAAGGCATGATATGTGGTAATAAAAGGAGTTAATGATCATAAAAGGAGGATTTCCCTTTTTAGGAAGGTGCCATGTTGTGCTAAGTTGCACTTGGGCTTGTCCAAAGGCCTGCTTAAGCTTGAATGCCCTCTTTAAGGATATGGTTTGAGCATGTTGGAAGCAAGAAGGGATGGGAAAGAAAAACTAATGGAGGAGCTTTTGATGCATTTGGAGGTGTTACAACTTGAACTATGTATTATTAAAGTCCCAAAGAACAAGACTAGCACAACATTTACCTAGAGTATTTGCGTATTGTCACCTCTCTAATATCCTCTCCACATTTTAGGTTGGATCTTCTCTAACTCGAGGGGTCTTCCCTAGGATAGGATTATTGAAGTTTAGAATCATGCACAAGGTGATATGGAAGAAGAGCTTCAACAATTTTTGTTGTTGTTGTATATAGAAATAAAAGGGTGACAAGAGTGTTACCCTTTAGATCCTATGTAGTGTTCCATATCAAATATCCTAGAGAGAAGGGGTGTTTTTTCATTGTAAAGGCCAAGTTGGGGCAGAAAGGAAGCAATGAATTTCAAATTTTCCTAAACTCTTCTTAGACGAAAACTAAAAATAAGAGAGGACCTTTGTGAATTATGTATAATGATGTTGAGGATTGGACTTTTTGACATGTTAGTTAGGCATATCTTCAATTGATAGTATATGAGCAACATATTCTTCTTGCCATCGGGACTAGCACATAGGATTGATATACCTTGACAATCTTGTTTCATGTAGCTAAGACTATAAAATTGATTGTGGAGAAGGGAAAACGTCATGGCAAGAGGGTGATATGACATAAAATTTCCTTTTTCTACTCGATGAGTGAAGATGTGTAATTTAATGATGAATATTTCAATAGTGCAAGAATTGAAGATGAATCTAGTGTCTTCCTTCTACGTTGCCACAAAAACTTTATCAAATATCTAGCATTAAAACACTCAGTAACAAGCAAGAACCTAAAAGGTTTTGGCGTAGTCTATTGGTGGAGTCTTACTATATATTACCGCACATTGCTATCCATTTGGTTTAGAATAATTGCTTCATATTGTTGTGTTAAATCCATTGATTAAAGGTGTTACTTGATGGACTTCTTATTGTTGATCTCATGTCTATTTTGTGTGCCAATTATTAATATTAAGATTTTTTTTGTGATAAGACTGAGGTGAGAACCTATAATATATTTATGAATATTGATATTGTTGTTATAGTATTATTTGTTGCATCTTTCCTTCAATTATTTGAACTTGTTCTCATTACTTAAATCTGGAATTCAATTTTCTTGAAGTATTTTTTTGTTGATGTTGTAATAGCCAATAATTAGCTCTTCAAAGATTGTTGAGGGTTAACCACTCTTCCCACAAGAGCAACCTTGAGGACTAAAGAAAACTATTGGATTCCTTAGCATAGCTTAGTGATAACATCCTACCATTTCTAAGTAATTTCAATTTCTCTCCTTAGTAGCATTTATGTCCATTTGTCCCTTTAGTGCCATATATAAGATTATCATTTTTATAATATGTCCAAGCAAAATACTTCGTACCATTTCGTAAGTCGATTGTGAACCATGTTGTTCATTGATTAACTGTTTTCAAAGTGCAAAGGCTTATTTTGTTGTTTTTGTTGTTAATGATGAGTAGGTTGTTGTTGGTTGAGGGTTCCCAATGTTGTTCTAAGTTCTAATATGGCCTGTAAGTGACCACAAGACCTTCTAGAGAGGTTGTCAGGTCTGCTGTTGTTGAATTGAGGTCTATTATTACCTGAAGGTGGCCACCATTGCATTGTTTAAAGGTTTTTATGGTTGTCATTTCTATCTGGATTGTGTTTTGAGGCTTCCCTTGTTTAAATAGAAATGCCGTGAGTGATTCCTTAGAAATAATGACAAGCATTAAAGCCTATGGCTTTCAACTAGCACATCCTTTGAAAAGGATTTAGTAAGTTAGTAAACAAAGACATTACATGAGCTATGTTTCTATCTAATGAGATTTAGTTTGCTTACTTTGGTTTTATTGGCTCTCTTACAAGAAAAACAAGTCTCTTTTTCAAGCATCAAAGTCTATCATGGCTTTAAGTTATGCGTCCTTAGAACTGCTCACAAGAATTCAAGCCTATGGATTTTAGCTAACACATCCCTTGCAAAGGATTTTCAATATTGACAAGTTTCAAAATATATGACCTTAGTTTGAAGTTTCTTTTATCTGCCCTCCATAAGTTGTATTCAAGGTTTTATTGATAGTTTGGATTTTCCATTTTTTATTACATCTTCTCGAGTTTTACCTATATTAGCTATTGAGGGATAGTAAATTATGTCATATAACCACCCATACCTATGGGATAGTAAATTATGTTGTACATCAATTCTATGAATTCCAACTTTCTCTTTAACTCCAACAACTTTTTACGTTCACTGATACAGAGGAAAAATAAAAATTAAGAATTGTTCCACATGAATCCATTCAGAGGGATGCATGTATATTTTTTCCATGTTAATGAGTTGTTCCAGTTTTCATTGTTGGAGAAAAATATGTTGGCAACAACATTTATGAACAACTTGCACAATTAAACTCTAATTGAAACTAAACATATAGCAATTCAAACCATCAATAAACACACCATCAACTATCTACAAGATAATTTACTTTTGTTTTAAAATCATTAAAGGGATTGTATAAATTAACAGACCAGAAAGTAATGACTAAAATAAAGAATTCCAAGGAAAACATTTCCAAGAAATCATTTGAGTTTTTAAGATTGAATTGAGGATTAGGTCCAATTAGTAATTGTTGTTTAATGTATAGAACCTGCGCATATTTTTTCCTTATATGGATTGCCACGTGTAGCTTTGATACTAGAAAATACCAAGCAAAGCATAAAAAAACAATAAATAAATTTGGAAGGAATCTTGGGAACTGACCTGTGATATTGATGGATTTCCTAGTTCCATATAAGAGAGCGAGTGCCCAATGTATTCTCAAAAATTTTCCCTATTAGGCGACCATTCATAGGATGAATGAACCAGAACGTGGGGAGTGACAGATGACCCCAAATGACCCTACTGTTGTTGAAAACAAGCATCTGATACCTCGCAAAACCAATAGGCATGGGAATGGCCATGGACATGGACATGGGGATGGCCATGCGGATGACCATGGCCATATCCTTCTTGTTGTGCATAACGATTCTCAAGAGGGTATCATGGTTGCTGCATAGAACCAACTTCCATGTGAGCATTACCAAAAATCTCATGTCTTGAGGCCTTGTTGGGTGACATTAGCACATACGCTCCATGGATAGTAGGGTGGAGACTGCGGTCAGCAGAATACGTACTCTCCTTGGATTCATAATTCTCGTGGGATAATTTGGTCGCAATACCTTGCTGCCGATATTGCTAAGGGGAGTAGTGAAGCAAACCCTATTGTTGTTCCATTGAACCATAAGATCCTGCTAATTCCACGGGGGGCGAACTATATAACCCTAGCGGTAATGTTCCATTGGAGGCCATTCCATATGACCCGTAGGAAGCCCCCGGAGGTTGAATTTATTGGTAGATGTTCTAAGAAGCAGATGGGGGGGAGACTTGCAAGGACTCGAGTGTATGAAACCCTTGACCTAAGGATAAATTGTAATGTTAATTTAGAATCTTGACCAACAACCCAAAACCTGATACTCAAAGTCCTTTAGAGAAATTATGTTACCTCTCTTAGCATCACCAACTTCAGTATGAAAAATCCATATCAAATTTCCAGAGGAAGAAATTTTACAAACATAGTTTGTTGTCACACGTTTCCAGCAATACTCCATTCATGACCCCATTGAAATATCGAACTATAGACATGGTTATAGGGTGTACTGTCTCATATTTATTCCTTATAGACTTTGATTTGCATTACTATTGCAAATTACCAAGATCTTCTTGTGATTTCCAAGCCACCGAACTTATGGAGATGCCTAGCAGAAAAGGCAAATTCAAGGCTTGGAAGCAGAATGTTCAATGCTGACGACGTTCTTGCATAGAAGAATGAAACTAGCGTTTGTGGGCTCCCATGACAAATTGAAGCAAAAACGTAATAGGAAACAGTAACACAAGTTAAATTAAATGCTTGTAACACAAGTTGTGAATAGTCTTTATAGATTGCCTGAGGGAACCAGAAGTTTACACATGAGGAGGACGCCTTTTTTTATTTCGGGACTTTGGAATCCATTCAGTGCAGAGTGCACTCTACAAGTCATTTTCCCTTTTTAATTAATGGATTCTTATAGATTGGCTAAGGGAACCGGAATTTTACACACGAGCAGGAACCCTTTTTTAATTTCGGGGCTTTAGAATCCATTGAGTGCATAGTGCACTCTGCAAATCATTTACCCTTTTTAGTTAATGGATTCTAAAGTCATTCCAGTCCAAAGACCTTACAGTTATGTTATCACTTTCATATGAATCAAATCAATGTCCATAGAGTTCTGCCATGTTGAGAATAAATGATAAATGAGTAAGGCAAGTTGCCTATCCAAGAGGGTACAAGAATAAGTTTTAAGTAGAAATTCTGCAAAAAATTGATGTTTGGCATAGTTTTATAAGTTAAAGTTTCAAAGATAGTTTTCCATGCCCTAGAGGTTTTCAGGATCTCTCTCTAAAACTTTCAAAAATCCTAAAACAATCGAAAAGAAAAAACTAAAACTGTGTCCCCTTTGGATTTTCCGCTTCACCAAACTCCAGTTAAAATGAAATTTTCTAAACTGTTTTGGATAAGGCATTAAGTCATAAGTAATGAAATGTAACAGGAGAGATGAATGATTCCACATGCAAAGTAAAAAATAAGTTGAAATATAGACAATTGTACTAAAACTTATAATTGAACATATTTTAGAATTTTCACTTGCATCTTCAATGAAATCAAGGCACAGACTTGAATGAAATGTCATTAGGCGTTCTCCTCTGAAGTTTTGTTCTCAACAAATGTAGATGTCGTCATCCCTCCTGCCAGTGCTACTTTTACGCGTGTCTCCTCTTGCGCTGTGCATTTTGCATAGGTTTCCTGTATTGCCAACTAGGACAAAGCAAGACATAAACCGGAAACCTTAATCAATTAACAACTCGGGGATGGGGGTTAAGTGCCAGGTCCAAGCATCAATGCTGTCACTTGTGAAGGAGCCCGAATTGGGTTGTAACCTTTACCTCCAAAAGATCTGGAAGGCCGGACTATCAACACCGAAGTTCTTTACTGCCCAGCAAGAGTCAATTTGAAGACACGTGGCAGACCATTGTATCACGAAGAATACACGTGGAGAAACAACGGATCATGAAGAAGACACACAAAGAAGCATGGTTGGTTGAATAGACGACGAAATGAACATTGGTTTCCAAACAATTCTCTTCCTTCTACAGTCCAGTGATTTCTGGAGAGCCGTGAATCTTGTCCGACGATTCTGGATTGCCGTGAGGTGATTTCTTGAGAGCCCCTCCTGTGAAAGAGCCTATCTTGTAGAAAGAGCCCGCTTTGCCCTTTCACTCTCTTTATGAGGCACAAGAATTTAGTTTGAATGAATGGTTCTTTTGCTGACATGGATGTGCCTATCATCCTTCTTGTTATGCTCCTGATTCATATGTTTTTTGGTCTCTCATGAATTGTTTCACATAGATTTTCTAACCTGTTGCTACAGGAATTATGAGAAAAGTCTGCCCTTGGCAGACTTTATGCTTTTCTGTCCCCATTTTGGTTGGATGGCTGGCATTCTCCGACTTTACAGCTATCAAAGAGATCCCCAAATGTATCTGCATTTGCGGAATTCTTGTGCATTCTCAAGGTGCTCTTAGAGAGGAATGTAACGAAAAAATGTGGCACTTCTTTGCAAAAAAGAGCCTTCTCTTCAATAGAAATATTTGAAAGTTTGTTGAAGGGAAAATTTGCTGTGGAGTTATTATGCAAATCTGAAGTAGTTATTCAGGATTGTGTTGGCACATTTCACAAAGAAAATAACTTTGCTTATGCATGGAATTAAAAAAAATTATCGTTATTTTATGGAATTAAATAACTTTTATTATATTATGGTTATAAATAGCCAACAAGCTCTTAACCTAGGATGATAGACGCACCAACACCAGATAAGAGCTTCTGGCTCTTTGGGAACTGCTTTCGGTTTCCATTCATTTGGGTATCCCTCTCTTATCTGTATTTGGGGATTCACAGGTTATCATCTCATGGGTGAACATAACTGCTTCTAAGTCATTGGTGTGATGACATTCTTTCTCTGTTGCATCATGTCCCTTTAGTGACCATCAATCATATCTATCGCGAGCATAACTAACATGCTGACAGTCTCTCTAAACAGGCTCTTTCACTGGCCCCAAGGCATGGGGAATTTTCTGAACCTTTAGATGGTATGATCATTGATCATGGGATATTTCAGTTATTTTGGCTTATGTCGGGCATTGCCCTTTCACTCTCTTTAAAGTCAATACATCCAAAACTATGGGTATGCTTGTCAATATGCAGTATGGCTTTTAGTTTAGTGTTCATAATACATATGCCAAGTTACATGAACTGTGGCTGCTATCAGAATCATCAGAAGAATTTGGTGTGGTTGTGGCACTCTCTGCAAATTAGGAATTGGGAATCGGAACCCTAAGCCTTATTTGTTTTTATTAATATTATTTAAAATTTAAAATTTATATTAAAGAAAAAGAAATGAAATCTGAATTAAAGCATATCAATGGTTTTGTTTTCATACTCATCTTGCCAATTGGAGAATGAGACGAAACTACCAAGTTTGCTGAAGATTTAATGACTACAATTGCTCGCCCAAGATGGAGAATGATGAGTAGAAGTAAAATCAATTCCTCTAATTGCAAGAGGGGAGACAAAACTTACTAGTAGTGGAAAACTGTGCAGTGTAAACAATTAATTACAAACTATGATAATACATGAGTGACAATAGCTAAATACAAAGAAAGACCCATTAAATATAGAAAGACACATTGTATGTGAACTTCAACCTATAGATTAGAGTCTCAGTGCTCTAGAAGACAGACTGCCCTAAAGACAACTCACTATACAGAACTACTAAAATACAATATTATATTAACATGATGATCACAACTAATTTAATGTGAACTCTAAATTGCTCAAGCAGGGCACTTGGAAATAAATAGCTCAAATTTTGAGCAGGTTAGCAAATAATTATTTTGTAAATTGTGTGATCACTATTCCTAGAGATGATAATGCTAAAAATTATTCAAAACATGCAGCTTGAGGGTAAATATGTTGCAATTCTGTCTATTGGGATAAGCCTAATTCTATGGCAGAATTGTGACCGTCAAAGCTTGGGACTAATTAAAGCCAATACATCCCCCATTATGAAGTTTCAAGTCATAGTTATATAACAGCAATAAAAAACATAATAGCAAAGGGCCAATGCCCAAAATAGAGAGTTACCAACCAAAAGACAAGACCTAGGAGGGAGCTGGTCGTGGTCGTCAAGGATTGGGCCTGGTTGTTAGGGGTTGGTCATGGTCGTTGGGGGTCTTGCCCCATCGAAAGACAAGTGAATCAATGTCAAAGGGTACCAGGTTCCACCCATCATTTGGGGGCTCTAGGGGCTTGGACCCCTCTAAGATAGAAAATGCAAGGTGGGAAAGATTTTGTCATGGTGCAAGGAACCAATAGACAGATTGCATGCACACTCCCCTTACTCTTGAACCTGTCCACCAACATTGTGATGTGGCCTACTATCAGTGAACTCGTTGGCCTTGTGTTGGGACCTAGCGGAACCAACAAGAGACTCAATGTGAGACTTATGTTTGAAGCTACAAGGTGGCCTTGTAAAATTTGCATGGAAATCCATCTAGGCAAGGAGACTTATTCTTTTCCATTTCATGCGATGTTGCAAATAACTCATTGAGGGAAAGAGTTGCCTCACATGGTCTTTGATGCTTGTTTTATAGCTTAAGAGACACAACATCAAGATATTTTTTAGGTGGCCTATTGTCGCTCTACTAACATCTCTTGGGATTAAAATACCATTAGATGGTTCTCCACAAATTCATGCTCAATTTCCTCTTGGTTAGTCAAATGATCCATGGTTGTCTTCGAAGTAGAGATATATTTCCTTGGACATTTAGTGGTACAGGCTATATAAAAATCAACTGGCATCCATTCCAGGTCCTACAATAGGCCATTAAATTCATGCTACATCACACTTTTCTAGCCTCTCCAAATCTTGCTTATTTGATGACCATAGCCACACAGAGAAGCCACGGTTTGGGAGATGGTATCAATCCATGAAGAATCCACCCAAAGTCTTCCCTCTATAGAGGAAATAAATTACACAACATCTGTACATAGGCCAAGAACCTAGGGTTTTGTAGTTGAGAAACATTTAAAATATACCATGTTATAGACACATGCATCACTCAGCACCACAATATATGTAGAACCAAATGGGTTGAGGGTAAAAAGGAGTGGTTGTGTTGTCCACATGAATTGGTCGACCACCAATAGTTTAAAAAAAGAAGGAACTTTACTTAAACAGTAGGGCATAGTCTAAGAATTGGTAGATGCACTCAACTCCTTCACGAAAGTCAGTCCATGTAAACTAGAGCTGGAAAGAAATTGTCTTCGATTATGGTTAGGGTCATTGAGCTCATGTTAGTCCTTCACGACCCACCACGTATCTTTCTCTCACAATAGTAGACAAATGGGAAGAGGCTCGTTTTTGTCTTCTTGGCATTCCATCATATTTTAAAATTCCAATGATTGAGCCAATGGTTACTGAGGAGGCCATGAACCATGTAACACCAATATTTTGCATGTTCTTTGGTGAGGCATCAACATTGACTAACCCTAGGAGCCACTAACCCAAATTTAGAGGAATCCACACAAATATTTATGAGGGTCCATACCCTAGTCTGCAACAACATTAGCAAGATTGAGAGAGACAAGGATAGTGACCCCCTTTCCCATTAGAATGATCAGAACAAGTATTTGACAAATTTATGTAATGAATTGGTTGGTGATGCATCAACCTACCAATTTAGATATACATGATTTCCTTGAGGTCCCGACAGAAGTGAACTAACATGCTAATAGAACATTTAGGCTTGGAGATAGAAAACCACTATGATTCTTCACAAATGTATTCCCTCAAAAGGGGAAACAATCCACCATAGGGCTTTCCAAAACCACATAGAAAAACTTGGGAAATATACCCACATTGGATAGTTGAGCAAGGTTGTTTTATCAATTGAGAAATCACGAGTCCACTAGTTAAGGACTATGAGGGTGTTTCTACAAATCCATGGGCCACAATTCAATATTTCTTTCCCCTGTGAAGGATTTTAAACTGGAATGGAAAGAATCCCTTAGTAAGCATACGCATGTGTGTACTGTCAATCATAAATCTCCCAAACCTCATGGACCCAGTTTTGAAAAATCACTTTGGGGACCACCTTTTTGACAAAATACCCAAGAATGGAACCCCCCCAACATTCATAATACACACTAGAATACTCAAGCATAGAGGACTCAAGGTTAGGAGGGGGATCATTACCTTGTGAAACACTTTGGGGATGAATTTCCTTGGAGCCTTGGGTAACATTGTGAAATGTTGGTTCAAATTTGTCACCATGCAGGTTCATATAAAGTTTAGGTGAGGCAAACAAGCATTGCCTTATGAGAAGGGGCCATTGGCCCGATAAGGTTGCTAGGCCAATCAATGCAAAATAAGACTGTCACAAACATACTACCCACACCTAAATGACCACAATTTTTAGGCCACTAACTCAAAACCCTCAGCGTGGTGACGTTATGCACTCCTTTAGAAGTTTCTTCAAAGATTTGATTATCTTAAAATGTAAACCAAAAAAATGGTCACAAAGTGAAGTTGGGTAACAAAGATTTCAAAAAATGAGAATCCATGAGTTTCAACATGTAATTTAGGAACACAAATTCCAAGACATTAAACAACTTATAGTTGTAAGAAGAATAGAGGAAAAGAAGAGCAAAGAGAAGTCCATGAAAACAAAAACAGGTGTTGGTAACAATGACTTATATTGTGTTTAAATACCTCTCGAATTAACCCTAGTTTCCATATATAACTCTAACCAAGGCTCTACCTAGTGTTGCCGCCTAATTCACACCTCGAGTCACATGGCAGAAATATTCAAGCCATTGGGTGTGACCTTGGGGGCAAGCAAGAGTCAAGTGCTGTCACTTGATCTTGACTCCTCCGTCTGGGCTCTCTCTTAGCGAAGCCAAGGGGGGTGGTCCCTTCACTGGCAATTAATGAGTAATCATCTTTATATTGTTGCCATTTCAACAAAGTTGATAAGTTACTAAAATCTACACAGAGCAGTTGCAGTTTTTGAAAAAAAATGGCATTCATATATATTGGGGTCTACAGGAATATGCCAGGCAGACCACAAGCAAGGAGAGGTTGTAATTTCCCCATCTTACAGATGCAGACATGGCATGGAAGGAAAAACGGGGCAAATTATCAGCAGGTATAAATTTTTTACTTGGTATATCTACATAAGATTAGGTATTATTTTCCAACATACCTCTGTACTATGCATGCCTATCCCGTAAACCATCGATCCACATGCTATTGGTTTCTTACTCTGTATTTTTGTAGGCTTGCCTCAGCCTCAGTGGATGTTTTCAAAATTTATATTATGCATGAATTCATAATGACACCAGTAATATGATGGCTGACAATTAATGATGTTACTATTATTATATGTACCGTATCATCTTTATATTGTTATCATTTCAGCATCATTACTGTTATTATATGTACTGTATCATATTTATATTCTTATCATTTCAGCAAAGCTAATAAGTTATACAGGTACATCAGTTTAGTACCTGTTTCCAATGAAAAATCATAATAAAAAAAATCCATGTCTGAGCCTTGGACAAGTTTGATGGGTCTGTAAATCTGAGTAGATAATGCTGGACTGTTGAGAGTTGTGAAGCATGCTTACATGCCATCGTTACATGTACTTTAAATTGAGTATAGAACACTTAATATATATGGTAATTAACTTCCAATGGTATATTTTGATTAATTTATAGGTATGGAAAGATTGTTAGTGTAGATGTTCTCCCATATGTAGCAAATTTAGTCTTTCATATATGAAATCAAGTAGATGCTTTAGAAAAATATACACATGGCAGCATTTTGTTGCTGAATTGCACAAGGAACAGCAGCACTGGCAAGATCACTACATCAGAGCAAGCAACAGGATTGCCTTGCTGACTAGTACAGACATGCTAATTGCCATAGATTCGTATTAGGAGCCTAGATATTATACCACATGGGCTACATGTGCATTTTTGTACACATTTAGGCATTATACCTCATGCCTGCAAGGGTCTTGTACACATTCAAATTCCAGGCATTATACATCACGCCCTCATGAGTGCAAGGGCATTTGCGTGCATGATGACTAGCCAGTAGCCATGTGTGCTTTGAGACACATGTATGCATGGTATATTTTGATTTCAATGAGAATTAATTTTTTGATTTTAAGTGTGCAGAATGTAGCCAAGATTCCTTGGTTTGCCTATCTTTTTCATGCAATCTTGCTTTAATTTTTTTTATTCTATTCTAACAATTGTTATTTCTCTTGTACTTTTTCCAGATATATTTTGTCTTTCTGGACCTTGCGGGTCTTACATTCTGCACTATCAATTGACAACAAAATGCAGTTTCTATATTTATTTTTAATTTTTGTGGATTTGTCTAGCCATGGATGTTTCCTATTCACTTCTTAATTTTTTTGTTGATTGTATGGTGTAGGTTGGGCCACAAATGATCTTAAATGTTTATTGTTGATTTCTTGACTAGCTGCCTCTTTCTTATTCAATGTTGTGTCTCATTTTGAAATATATTTATTTGTATTTGATTTGTAAGTTTAGATTTTGTAGCAAAATATTAACATACTTTGAACAAAGGCATATAGGGTTTAATGTTTGTTGCAAAAACCAGTTGCACCTGATTTACAAAGTCTTAGGCCACATTAAGAAAAAATGTGCCTTGCAGACAATAAACTTACCAACTCCCCCTCTGTCTGTACAGGTGTATTGCGTCCCTCCTCCTTCTGTTTGGATGGCACATGCATTGATTTTCTTGTTCTTTTAAGTTAGTAGATATTGTGGGTACATGGCTCTATGGCCCCCCTATACAATTTTATTGTCATAAATATTTTGATTGAGAGGGGACTGAAATTACTGATTCTTTGACTGTCATAGGTTTGTGACAGTATTATGGTGGCCATGACTGTGTTTTCATCCTGCTACACTGGTCTTTTGGTCAATAGGAAATTTTTCTTCAAGATCCATATTGTATCTAAAGTTTTTCCAGCCCTATTTGTTCCATGGATGATCAGTTTTTCCTGGGTTGATGTACTTGTTGTGGACTAACGGCAGCTCAAGATACTTGCCTCCACTAATTTTTGTTCACAACTCTTAATATTGGTTTTGCCAGTCGTTTACATTTAATACTTATTGTGTGGGTATGCATCTCTATGATAGCCTGGTATAACTTTATTGCCAAAAGATTCATGGTATTAAATATTGATTGGTAGAAGCTTGCAGTTACTATTCTCTGATTCTCATAAGTTTGTGACAATATTGATGGTGGCAATGACTGATTTTTCTTCCTGATAAACTGCTCTTTTTGATGGGTAAGAAGATTTTCTTCAAGTTCCATGTCTAAATTTTACCAACCTTGATTTAGCCATGGATGATTGGTTTTTCTAAGTTTGGTGCACATGTTGTGGGCTAGATGGCAACTCAATGTTGCTCCCTTACACTTGAGCATTCATCTTTACTAATTTTTGTTAGTATAACATCGATAAGTGTCTTCTTTCTACTTTTCTGCATGGATGGGGGTATATTTGGATTCAATATATAGGTTGATGCATTTTACAATGTATCACCCTTGTGGTAAACTATGATATATTTATGTATATTAGTGAGACACTAAGAGTTGAGGTAGCAAAGTTATATTTTTGACACTATATCAAATTGAATGGACTTTTTAAGTCAAGATTGATATCAATGAATTGGTAGAACTTTATTTCAAAGTTTGTGCTCATCTAAACTTCTTTGAATGGAGTAGATTACATGGTTAAATCAATACAGGACCTGGCCTTGAATTTCAAATGTCTTTTGGAATTATAAGGACTGGATGTGTTCATCATGTATGCTGATGTAGTTTCTAATGCCTTGCAGAAGTGGAGTATGGTCTTTTTGACTTTGTGTAACTGTGTACAAACGAAACAAAAAGTAGGCAGCTACTTTTTTGGCTTACTTGTGGCATGGCAGTGGCATGTATGCATGTGGTACTTGCTAAAATCGTGGGCATAAGGAGAGATTTACTTTAACCACAAGCAGTTACACAGATGATTGCATTTGGTAGGCAGGCATTACTTTAAAATTTCAATTATTTCTTTTATTGGAAAATTGTTGCAAAGAAGAAAACCCCCATTTTAGCATAGCCACTACAAATTTCTGCCATTACAAGGATTCAAGCTCTTCTTGTGGGGATTACAAATACTCGGTAAAAATTCTTTCAACATAAGCTGGTGTGAGAGGGATCTGTGTTTTCGAATAGCATGATGATATCTACAACATCTCCACTGTTGCAGAGTATGAATTTATGATATGTATCCATTTGTTCAATTAAAATTCCTTTTCACACTCTTATGTTCTGTAGTAATTTGAATTTAAAAGAAGTTGCACCATTTTGTCACTTGCTGGTTAAATAGAAAACCACTAGTGGTCTTGTTTGGCAGTAAACAAATGCATTGATGCACCCCGATGATGACCCTGTTTATAGAGAAAATCACGTAAAAATTTAGTTTGGTTTGAAATTACGAGTCATGACATTGGAAGCAGCCAGTCTATGGTCTAGGATGGAACTAATGTTTTGTATATGCAACTATTAAGTGTGAGTAGCTTATTTTGCATTCAGAAGGGTCTTAATATTTATGTTTAGGAACTGACACATGTCATTTCTACATTTCTTATTACTAAGAAGTGATATTGTTTCAATATTACTAAGAATAGTAGTTGTTCTTCTTTGCAGTCCTTACTTAGGGGTAGATTTTTGCGCAGTAGAGCTATAATTGAAGAGCAGAGGTCCTCAATAGCATCAGGGGAGTTAGGCCAGCTAAGACAACGCAGAACTATAATTGGTTTACTGTAAGGAATAATGTTATGCTAGGGACTCTACTTTTGCTCAATCAACCGTCTCGCAAGAACAAGCTCTCGTAAGCATGATCAATAACCTCCCCATTTGAGCCTATAAATGGCTTGGTGAATGTGATATTTATGTCTATTGTAACTGTTTTCATTAAAATTCTTGTTGAATTCTCTTTTTATGTAATTTTTGGGGGATTTCGTAGAGTAAAGAAGTTCCCAATTTAGGAATATACCTGAAGCCTTCCTACGGCTTAGGCTTACCGAAGTTATTACCTACGGATTAGGATTCTTCTATGAAATGTCATATCCTAGATTTACACCTACAGTTTATTTCGTAAAAGTATTAATAATTTAAACCCTTAATTTTATCTACAAGGCTTAGGATTCTGCTTAATTTTATCTACAAGGCTTCCATCATCCTTGACATAAAAGTTCCTATCTCGTATCGCTCTCCTGTAATAATGTTCATGCTTGTTTTACAGCCTTTTTTTAAACTGTATCGCCCTGTTACCAAAATTTTCAACAAATTTTACAACAGCTGTAACTCAGAACATTTTCTTTGTTCTTGTACATTGGACCATTGAGATGTTGGCCGGGAGGTCTCTGTCTGTCTAGGTCTATTGGGGATATGGATGTGGGTGAGTTCATTGTACCTATACCTCATGTAAAACAAGTGAAGGTGGACAGACATTTTTTTCTCTTTTGATCCTTCACCAATTTTATCCATTTACTGCTGGAAAAAATACCTGGTCACAATGTGCCTATTTGATTTAGATTGGTAATTTTTTGTTCCAATAGCTATCGAATGCTGGAGGGAGGCTTATCATTGCAACTGATTGTGTTTGGGATGCCTTGAGTTCTGAGAAGGTTGCAAATTGTTGCCGATGTTTGCCAACAGAACTTGCTGCAAAACAAATTGTTAAGGTACAAATACTCCTGACAACAATATTGCCATATTTACGGTTATTTTCTATCATAGCCTAATCGATTTAGCTGTAGGAGGCTTTGAGGATAAGGGGCCTTAAAGATGACACGACATGCATTGTGGTGGATTTGATCCCACCCGAGAAATCTGTACCACCAGCTCCAGTTAAGAAGCAAGGCAGATTCAAGTCATTTTTTGGAAGGAAGTCCACTGATTCAAAATCAAAGACAGATGAAAAGCAAAATATAGACATTGTCCAGGAAATTTTCGAGGAGGGGTCGGAAATGCTTGATGAAAGGTAGATATATCCATTTCCAGCTCAGCTTAGTTTTTGTTTTGTAATCACAAACCTATCTTTGGATTCAATACAAAGCATGATATACTGTATCTGAGTTGCATTTCCATGAATGTGGACAATATACGTTTACAATTTTTTATTATCTGATTGGAAAATCATGTTACAAATTTAATTCATGGTTGTGTGAATGGTATGTAATGTCTGCTTATATTTTGACAATTTTGAATTTTCAAGTCTTCAATTTGGATTTTTTAAAATAATCTTTTTCTTGTCAATGTATTTAGTTAGTTTGCACGTTCAACCTGAGTAAAAGCATGATCTATTTTCATAGTTTGTTTTTTGGGTTCTAGGTATTTAGTATAGAATGGTGTTTTTCCTTTTTCCTTTTAGGATTTGTTATTTTATTTATACAGAGGTAAGAGGTTCAAAGTAGGTATTTTTCTGTTATGACCTTGTAAACTTCTACTTTTGCTACTATGCTAGATTAAATACTTGCTTTTCCATGTGATGTACTAATGAAAGCTAGCTGTAGAGAACTATTATAGAACGCACTATGTTGCAAGTTTGTCATGCTAATAATTTGAGTATTTGACATTGCAGGTTGGGCTCAGATTATGCAATGCAGACAGTATCAGGATTATTTGCTTGTGTTGTCTGTCAAACTGACATCACACCTAGTGAACGCATTTCTGTGTACGCTGGTTCATTTTTTTCAGGAAATATGCACTCTTGGGAAGGTCCCTTTCTATGTGCAAGCTGTAAATTGAAGAAAGATGCAATGGAGGGCAAGCGATCATCAAGAGTGACAACAACATAGGTATCATTTGGGTTGGGCTGAGTACACATCCCATGGCCATCTGACATGATCTCAACTTCTAGACTTGAAGGCTCTCATTGACTATTATTATTCTCCCACTGCAAGTTATTCCACTATGAAAAATATCTTGAACTACTGGTTCAATTACAAAGTGAGAAGCAGGATCTACACATCTGAAACTACAAAAGAATTGTAGTTCTCAATTTTGATCCCTCACCGTTAGAAGCTATTTATTTTAGGTGATTCATGGGTAACTGTATTTTTTTTATTTAGGCATCCCTTGATGTAATTTGGCTATATCAAATTGAAAAGGTTCGGTTCTTCTTCCCAGGTTCTAATAGAGAGAACCTTTTGGTTAAAGAGGATGCAGTCTAAAACATTTGAGTATACCTTCAGAATGTGAATGGCATGCAATTTGTCTAACTTTGATAATCTAATCACTAACATTGAATTCCAAGTTGCTTTTGATGCACTGAACATTGATTGCAATAATATGATTTGCATTTTCCTCGATATGATGGTTGACAGAATTGCATGCTCATTGTTTCTAAATTCCTTAGCTCTAGTTTTCATGGACCAAATGTATTGGACTGTCAAGTCTATCTTGATGACTACCTGAAATAGAGTAGAAAAAATAGTTTTATGGAAAACATTTTTTTTAAACCGACATGTCCAATTGCATTATATATCCAAAGTAAATCATAATTATGATAAAATGTTATCCACTCTGTTTAGAGTACGCATTATACATCCAAATCATCTAGGCCTATACCAACTGTGTGACTCAGTAACTGATCAATTTGGCACTCATTTATTGTTGTTAAAGCATATGAGAGAAGTTTAAATTCAATGATCAAGAATTTTTGGTTATTGCGGGACTTTAGTGTACAAGTGTATGGGATTGGTTTAAGAGTTGGTTCACATGGACCATGAAGGTTAATTTTCAAATATAATGGATGGTTTATACTTTGAGAACATTCATAATTGCTCTAATGAACAATATTTGAAACAATTTGTTCATTAACAACACAATGGACATTTGTATGGATTGTTGTGTTCTTAATTTGTGTAATTTCTACCACCATATAATAAGTTGAATGGATTTTATCAGATCATCATTGAAACTATGCAATGTACTATGTTCAACATCGTAAAATATCACTGAACTTGCCCCAAGGAGGAACAGTTTACAAAAGTTACCGCCAAGGGTTATGGGTTTAATATTTTGCTTTATAGCTTTACATGGAAAAGGGTAAGATAAAGATTGCCCAGTATGCTAAAAAGTGGCGTAGATTATGCTTGCAGGTGTTGTATAGGACATGGGTGCATGTAGGAATGAAGCTGGGGATTGTATTACTAGAATCCATGTGTGATCTCAAAGTTATGACATACATTCATGAGACAATAGTATGTTAAAATGTTGAATGATTTTTATCCTCACCTATACCTTGTATGTATCTAAATGAATGGTACCCTTATGTATCTAAATGAATGGAGAGATGCATAAGTGGTCATTTCATGGAGTCAATTGTGTCTAGCCCAAGTGGTGTGGTTGTGAGATGGAGGGTTATCCTTTCCACCTAGGTTTTATTCCTGTAAGTGACACGTTGGGCTTATAAAGAGTATTGTTGTAATGGCTTTGAGTCTTGTTCTTGACTTGGCCTTGTGCCTTGAAGAATTTAAGGCTTATCCTAAGTACTATCTTCAAAATGATGAGAAATGCTTGAGAGTTTGCCTTGACATAATTACCTGAAAAAAATTTAATCACCTCATAAAGAATACATAGATTTATATGTAAAAAGAAGACAGGGTTCAACATAATTAAAATACATTAGATGGATCATTAAATTATCTATAATTATCTAAAATGGATCATTAAATTATTTGTAATATACTATGGTATTTTCTGGTGGATAATTAGTCATCCACTTGGAGATGTCTATATGCATAAGTAAAATTTTCATTGGGAGGAGGCTCGAATGGGCCTTTGGCTCTGGTTTTCTCCTGGTTTTCATGATTTTTTGGGCTTCTACATACATGTGATTCCTGTCGCCTTATATTGATCTGCCCTGCTTCCCTGGCTCTCGGTGTGTTGGCTCGACTTTGGCCCGGGTCTGTCTTTCTTCTTACCCTGTCGTCCCTAAAATTCTTAGGAGTTTGGGCTCTACTTGGCCTTTTCAATAGCACAGATGGCGACTTATTGGAGTCCCTCCTCTTACCAGGGGGACTAGTACCAACCAAATAAAAAAAGTGGGAAGTTTATTCGCTATTTTCAGTCGCCTCTGTGTGCTTGGTTTTGTGGTTTCTGTCTGTGCTTTGTCCTTTTGTTCGTCACCTGCTCCATCACCCCTGCATGGTATTTCATGTTGTCTATGCCCGTGATTCTCCTTTTCCCCGTCCGCATGTGGAGGGTTGACTTATGCTAACCCCTGTCTTCTCCCGGCATACTAGGGTTTGTGCTTCACTTTGGGGTTGCCTGTCGGTTTCACATTCCTGCTCTAGTTTTCACTTTCTTGCTTCATTTTACTCTGGGTACATCTCCCGGGGTTACTGTTGGGGTTCTTCCCTGATTGATGACTCTCTGTCTGAACTAACCCTAACTAGGGTTTGTAGGTTTACCCTTAACTAGGGTTTTGTATCTATCTAGGATGGACGGTTTGGGTTCTGGTTTCTGTGGGTTTTAAGAATGTGTGCTTATATAGCATAAAACACTTATATAGCATTAAATCAAGATTTAATGGCATATAACAGGGTTTTAAAAATATATACCATTAATAACTTATTAGTAAATATCTCAAATGGTTCTTGAAGAATGAAGAAACTATCGCCTAAAAAAATTTGTGTCGTGTATTTAAGTTAAAAGAATTTGCGTGCATATATTTAAGTTTTGATTGGAAGTTCATTTTCCAATATGGTAAATACGCTGAAAGAATGTGTACTTATATTTAAGTTTCAACTATAAGTTACAATATAGTGACTAGGCTCAAGTTGGGTCAAACTTAAACATAATTGATATTTGCTTTCTTTTTTTTTTACATGAATTATAATCTAAAACTAGAGGAAATAGGCTATTTAAGAACTGGGTCAAACTTAAAGTTAATTAACATGATGTTTTTTTTTTCTATTAAAACATGAAATATGATCTAAAACTAGAGAATAGTTTTTTTTTTTAATTTTATTTATTTATTTATTCAAACATGAAATATAATCTAAAACCAGAGGAAAGGGGAAGCTAGATCTAAAACCAGAACCAAAGGAGATAAGCTATTTAACAGCTCTTAGAAAAGATGGGTCAAACTTAAAATTAATTGACATGATGTTGTTGTTGTTTTTTTAAATTTATTTATATTAAAACATAATATAATCTAAAACGAGAGCATAATTTTTGTTTCTTATTAAAACATGAAATATAATCCAGAGGAGAGGAGAAGCTAGAGGCAATTCAATTGATCAATACAAGGAATGCAAAAAATTTACAATGGCTCTTGTATATTTTGAAGTTACAATTTTTTAAAATTGGTTCAAATTGTTATTACAAGTTAGTTGTTTGTCCACATCAGATCAATGTATGGGTTACACACATTTATATCAAGCTTATTCAAATTGTTATTACAAGTTAGTTGTTTGTCCAAATCACATCATTGTTTGGATTGCACACATTTATATCAGGTTGGTGAATTTGTTCATACACACATTTATATCACGCACGTGAATTTGTTATTACAAGACATCTTAAATTCTTCTAGTTATGTATCTAACTGACCTTCCCAAGTTGATTGAATGCTAGGCCTATTGGAAAAATGGAAAATCTGAAGAGGAGGCTATGATGCGGAGTGTTTATGGTTTAGAGTGGTCTGAACCATTGATTACCTTTGCATTGTGTTGTGGAAGTTGGTCTTCTCCTGCTATAAGTAGTAGCTCTGCACCTGGGCTTATGTGTTGCGAATAAATCTGCCTATTAGTTCTGGAAATGAGTGTAAAAGAAAATGCATGGTGTTCTGCTTGAGCCCTAAGCTTTGCAACTCAAAATTAAAATCAAATTAAAAGGCAACATATAAAGAAAAATAGTTGTCTAACTTGCATGGAAATGGATATGGGTTTGCTAGACTCTTTGGAAAGTCAATATCTAAATGTGCGAAAATGGCATATTTATAGACATAGAAATTTCAGGTCTCTGCATTTTTATGCTTGAAATTGTTCTCATAAACTTAGAAATGCAGACTGCTATGAAGAACTTAAATTTTATGTGTTTTTGGATTGGGGGGAGGGGCTATTTTATAGGGTAAAAGGGCCATGCACATAGCAAATTTTAATTTTAATTTTATGTTTTTTTTTAAATATGTATTTTTGGGGTATTTGCTGGCTGGACATGAGTGGGTCCTTCTAGAAATGTGTCTGGGTCATATCTGGATCCAGATCCACAGAAGCATTATTCTTCGATCTGATCCAGTAACATAGATGGTGGTACCCCACACACATTGCATGTGCATAAAGTTAAATTGTTGTTGGGCTTGGTACTTGCAGAGTGCTAGAATTATATTGTGGAAGTGCCCTTAACAATAGGATGTTTGATTCACACAGGGAGTTTTAACATGCAAGAGTTCACCTCTCATCTTGTGCTAATGTAAATTTTGATGTACTTTAGTGAAGCTTCTATATCAATCATTTTTCCTGCGAATCAAGAATGCAATTGTTGTCCATGCTGAGCCACCAGTGAAGAAGATCAATTTAATAACAATGAACATTATACATATTTAACAATTTCACATGCTTGTTATAAACACATTTAAAAGGTATGATTAAGAAGGCTCATATTCGTGGAGTTGTTGAAGTTTATACCATAATAAAATGCACGTCTTCTTGAGGGTGATCTTTGCATAGACAATCATATTATATAATGAAATCTGAAAGCTGATATTTGTTTTTGTCCTATACCCAGGTAAAATAAGTCAAGGTGAAAAGTGTAGACATAGGTATGGTTTCGTAAGCACATATGAGTATAGCCATAGTTTGTAGCATATCCACTATATGGTTAGAAATTAGTAGTTTTAAGAACATTGTGTTGGACATGATTTGGGTAGGAACTAAGAAAACAAGTTCATTAATATGGAGTAAAGAAAAAATGGGACCTAGTTGTTTTATTTTTTGGTGGTTAAGTTGATTGTGGTTTATTGCCTTTCTAAGAACCAGTTCCTCCAATATCTTTCTCATTCCGAGATGAGGCACCATGTCTTTTGATTTGTGCAGATCCTACACGTCGTCTCGATTGTAGTTTCGATTAGACACAGGGATTGCAACTGAATTCAACATACATTTCTCTTGGTAGAAAAACGTTTCGGGTACTACTAAAATCTCACTATCAGTGCCACGATCATCCATACTGCCATATTCTCAATTGAATTTGGCCTAGAATCAAAATCTTCGCTTTCTTTGTTGTACATGAGGTCATCAGCCCTCGCTTGAGTTTCAAGACCACAGTGCACCATATCTAGTTTCTGACATTTTTATCCTCCATAGTAAGATCGAAAATCCTTCTTTATGACCAGGTGGCTTTTCCTGGAATAGCGTTGGGATCTCCATTAATTCTCGTTTGCAACAAGTGACCTCTCTCAATATTGGCACAGAATATATATTTATTCTCCATTTTTTTTTGGCTCACTTCAATGTTACACTTTTTTTTCTCGCTTACCCGCTAACAACTACCTTAACGGCGTATTATTGCACCTTCCTTGGGCCAATTGCTAGTTGTAACTTCAATGTAATCATGTTATCAAATTGTACTGTATACCGAATGGTGCAACGAGGATGCACAAGTGTCCTTCACATCTACAAACTATTTAATTGATGTATTGATGCTTACATCAGAGGAGGGCGATAGAAGATTTTGAAACTGAAGTCAACCAATCCCAACCAAATAACATAACTAATAAATAAATAATATAAATATTTTAACATTACAAACATCAAAATATATGATAAAAACTAAAATAAAATAATAATAAAAACTATATAACTACACCATATATATAATAAATGAAAAGATAAGATAGAAAAATCTGAACAACACCATATATAATAAATAAAAAGATAGAAAAATCTAAACTATTAAAATTATTCATATATATTGAATTAATATTTTATTAAAAAAGCACAAAACAAAACCAATATATTAAAATTATATATATATTGGATTAATATATTATTAAAAAACTAACTCTAATTTCTAAATTATTTGCATTATTTCATGCAAGTTTGGCTAGAATTGGGTAACACTATTTGTTGTTGAAAATGAGATTTACGAGTTAAAATTGCAATTTTTATTGCACAAATGGATTACAAGACCCTCATTACCCTTGGGACATCCACATTATGCAATTTCAATCGGTGAAAACAACTCTTTGAACAATTTCTGCAGAACTTTGGCCAAAAAACTCGCCCAAATTTTAGGTGCAAATAGTCTAGAGTTTAGCTTACTGCCATGATGACCCTTTTCTGCAAATTTGGTGTTTGTTCTTTATTAAGTCAAAGTTGCTCTCCACAGAAAGTTGCTCTTCCTCTCAATTTTTTGTCCATAATTGTTTCAGTTTCAAAGTGAAATTGTTTGACAGTGAGTCAAATGGATGTAGCTTGGGTGGTTGGGAGGAATGAATGTTACCCTCCCCACCCAGGTTCTACTCTTGTAAGTGACATGATGCTCTTGTGGAGCCCTTTGTAATAAATGTTGTAAATGTTACATGAGACACCTTTATTGTAATTGTATTGAAGTTAAAAAACCAAACCAAAATCTACTTCTATGAAGATTTTATATGATCATGGAGTCTAGCTGCACAACCGTTGGATCAACAATAAGATTAAATCCTAAGGTTGCTGTGCCCCCACAGCCTCAACATTAATTGCTACACTGCAAGGTGCTTATTGCTTTTCAAAATCTACGACCATGAAGATTTTCTATGATCATGGAGTCTCCACAGCAGACCAGATTCTAGTACTATTGAGGGCAGAGTTAAAGGACAAAAGCACTATATTCCCGAATCCCGATTTTTTCAGAGTTCTTGGGGGGCTGGTTGAAGAGTTGTAACTTGTCAGTGCCTTCTGGGCCACTAGTACCACTACTCTTTGAAATTGTCCCCTGGGGGAGACGAGGGGCCGCGTCTCCTCGGCCTATCTAGGAACGCGGCATTCAATGAACTTAGGCCATGCGACTCTGCGAGGGCAAAATCAGGAAATTTGTCAGAAGTTTCGGTGTACCGTATATTACTCAGAATTCTGGCCCAGTCAGAGCTGACGCCCTGTAAAAGCAATATAAACTGTTTTGAAATAATGGAGTCCAGGGGTCAGGACCCAGGTTATCCATCATTTCATTCCACAGTACCCAAGCCATTATCAAAATGTTCACTTCTGCCATGGTTCAATCACCTCCTAGATAATGGGAAAAAAAATCACCTCCTAGATTGGATTTGTAAGGAGAATCGCAATAAACAAACCCAAAATGGAGACCTATGGATTGCATGCTTATAATAGCATTGTAATTTGTATGCCCTTCCACTTTCTTTTATGGACATGAAAAACTTACTATATTGATGCGCGTGGCCAAACCCATTATCCAGGTGACGACAGAAGGTATGAATGTCAAATTCTATATCAAAACACGATTGTCCAGTTAAGATTGTGACAGCGAATACGATACTTCAGTATTATCGTGCAACAGTATATAACTGATGGCTCAACCTGTCCATGTTGTCACTTCGAAGTTCCCGGCAGAATTTGATAGGCTGCGCCGGTTATAGTCTAGGGTTCCAACGGCCTGATTAACACTTAGTCTCCGCACATGGAGATTAGCGATTAGCACAGGGTGGCCCGAGTCCAGGTTTGATGACTTAACCCAGACAGAGGTTGTCCTTTCCCACACATAAGTTCAAAAAGCTCAACCTTTATTCTTATGAATAACCAAAACGCCTTCAACCAGCCGAAGTCCGGGAGATAAATTATTGTTAAAATTGTAATTTAGAGGGCTCTGATTGCAATTTGGGCATCCATTATTTAACTTAGGAGATAAATTATTGTTAAAATTGTAATTTAGAGGGCTCTGATTGCAATTTGGGCCTCCATTATTTAACTTAGGAATGGTAACTATAATAGCTACACTTACAAAATGTTAAAAATAACAATTTTGAGGAAAAATTTTAATTGGTTTTCATCAGAAACGTACCAAAAAAGAGGGGTGTTTTAGTATTCTCTGACCCATTGATAAAATTTGGGCATCCATTATTTAATTTAGGAATGGTAACTATAATAGCTACACTTACAAAATGTTAAAAAAAAACAATTTTCAGGAAAAATTTTAATTGGTTTTCATCAAAAACGCACAAAAAAGAGGGGTGTTTTAGTATTCTTTGATCCATGGTATTTATGAATGGCTTTGTTGTTATGTAATCCTATAAATACATTTAATTAATATTGAGAAGGCAATTTGTTTGCCCATGCAATAAATATGCTCATTGCGTTTATGTCTTTATTATGCTTCTCTTGTTTACTTTAACATTGTATGGCCTGATCCATTCTCCGTGTTGTTTTGGGTAATCCTTTCACATAGTGGAAAGCACACATATAGATCCAGTCTCACATCTTTTGGAGGTTGTTGATCAAGACTAGAATGTGTCAGCCCATAGGCATACAATGTGAGCCTCTAGGCGCATGCAGCCGTATCTCTTTTTTTTTTCCCCTTTGAAATGTCAATGCACCCTTTCCCTATTGGGAATTGCACCACGGTGACATAGAGCAGGCATATATTTGTTTGTATAGATAGTGGGGAACTTATTGTCCTAGTTGAGATTAAGTGGGTGTGTTAAGAATTGTAATCTCAACGAACCACTATCAATAGTGCATTAATTAGTTAGTTAGTTGAGTAATTGAGTAGGTCACATTAAATAGAATTAGTGACCCATAGTATTCTCTGACCCATGGTATTTACCTATGATTTTGTTGTTATGTAGTCTTCTAAATACTTGTGTTAATATTGAGAAGGTAATTCAGTTGCCCATGCAATCAATATGTCCATTGGTTTATGTGATCTTTCTGCTCAGCGCTTTTCTTTAACATGGTATCAGAGCCCAAGGCATGATCCATTCCTTTGTTTTATAGGTAAGTCTTTTCATAAAGTGGAAAGCACACACAAGTATAAATCCATTCTTATTGGAGGTTGTGATCTATACAAGAAGAGCGATTCTTGAAGAGGTAAGAAATCTCTTAACACCAAAAGGATTATGGCAAACATTTGATGGAGATTATTATGATGTATGACACTCAAAGTAAGTAATTTGTTAAAATTACAAGATTTGTGGCATTTCATAGTTGAAGAAGATCCTAGTTCCAAAAACAAAGAAGGCAAGTTGTTGGTTAATGTCTCATACAAGACAATATAGACTATTCACTATTTCATTATATTGTAAAAGTTGATACTCCAAAAGAGCATGGAATATACTAAAATAAGTATGTTGTAAAAGAAGATGACTTTGCAAGTCACACAAAGCACTAGGGATCAGTCAAGAAGACCGTGTTTATGCAGAAGCCAATGTTGGATCAATGTGTTTATGCAAAAGCCAATGTTGATCCACTGATGTTTGGCATTGAAAACAAACCTATCAATGTAGCAGTACTCAGTGATGTGAGTGATAGTCTCTCTTAGACAGACAATTGATAGCACCATAGAAGTTGCAACATTTGCTCAGAATGAGCAAGAGCTAGTTGATAGTAGCACAAAAATAAGAGCAACATACGGTCCACCCCAAAACCAGAAAACCAAAAGTTTGAGGGAGATTATGAGCAGACTCTGGTTAATAATGAGCATCTACAGTATGCTTTGTTTTCTTCTCACCCCACAATTTTTGAAGAAGCAATAAAGGATGCATAATGGGTACATGCAAATGAAGAATTCAATGAGAATGATGAAGTAACTGCCATTGATGAGCAACACCAATATGTGAATGCTCTCCAAGAAAAGCTGAAATATATTCATATTTTTTCTGACAAAAAATTTCACTGTACAGGTAAAGATGAAAACCAAAAAAATCATGTTGAAATAGAAGAAGATTTGCAAAAGGTAAAGAAGAAGTCCAAGTACACTTCAAGGAAGAAAGTGAAGCTGAAGCTTTTGGATGAAATGTAAGCCTAGTTGAGACATAGACCAGCATGCATCTTTTTGCATTGATAGTGTTGAAATATTGTCCTAGTTGACATTAAGAGGGTTTGTTAAGAATTGTAATCTCAACCAACCACTAGCAATACTGCATTAAGCAGTTAGTTAGTTGAGTTGGTCACATTATGTAGAATTAGTAACCATGATATTCTCCCCATTATATTTAACAATAGTTTTCTAATTATGTAATCCTATAAATACATTTAATTACTATTGAGAAGGTAATTCATTTACCCATGCAATAAATATGTCCATTATGTTTCGATCTTTACTCTAATTCTCTTGTGTTTCTCTTTATTTCTCTTGTGTTTCTCTTTATTCTGTGCTCGAGGGTTTCTATCTCTATGATTCGAAACTCATAATCACAGACCATGAATGTAGTCGCACGGTCTGCAGTATTCAAAATGCTTCCGAATTTTTATTCTAATTGGAACTCGGGAAAGCAAAGAACAATTATTCGATAGAGAGCAGACTTCGATTAAGCTAATATTCCTTTGAGCGCAGGTAGTTCAGTAAAAAATCAATTAATCAATAGAGGGCGGGATTCGATGAAGCGAATCATAGTCTGAGCGCAGGTGGTTTTAGGGTTTTTCAAGGATTGAGAAATCTTCAAAACCCATGGAATGCAGAAACTATGCTGGGAATTTTATCTCATACATCTATGCGAGATAACGTAACTATTAACTGAAACTTTGAAAAAACATTTTAAATAATATTTAAAAAACTACAATACCTAAAGCCCCACCTTGAAATGTAACTGGAACTTGAACTGAATAACTAAAATTACAGAAGAAGGGTTATGTTTATAAATGAGCATGGGAAATGTCATTTGTATGTTTTTTGTAGGGCAATTGGTATGATTTCAATGTGTTAGAGGAGATCCATGCAGGTTTATTCACTCAGTAATTGATGGCTTTGGTTTTTAGCCAATGGTATGTTTTTTATTGGAGCTACTAGGTATAGATATTATGTATTGTAATCTTTTTCACATATCAATATAAAATTATTTCATTCTTTTTCTCTCGTTTTCACTATTTTGCAAACTGTGTATTCTTTCTTACTAACTAAATCTTTTTTGTTCAACACTCATCTACAAAAATTATCTACACAGTAGGATTAGTTGGCCCTTACTAATGAGGCATGAGCAAGTCAAACTGGAATCAAATCACGTTCCAATGCCATAAAGCCATTCAGAAAGAGTTTACTTACATGTTGAAATCGATCCAATGGGAAGATACGAATTTTTTAAGGTGTTCGTAATGTGCAAATGATCAAATAATTTCTTATTGAAGTAAGTCAAAATTCTAGTCAATGGATTTAAAGATGAAATCAGTAAAATATTGCCAAAACTGAACAAATAAAAAATACAAACAATACCAGAAACGTTGATCATGTATAAAAGTTCTAAAAAAACCTGAAGTGGACTATTTATCTTCGATTTAAATTTTTAATGTGTGCAAGTGATGACATCGAGGTTTTCTAAATGCTTATTGGTAATTAGTGGGTATGTTAGAAGATGTAAAGTCCTCTTGGGATGTGGTGCCACCCCTATAATATCATGAAATACGAAAAACTATAATATAAAAAATTATTTTAGTGAAAGGAAATAGGAAAAAATATGGAATATCATGAAATATCAAAAATTATAATATAAAAAATTATTTTAGTCAAAGGAAATAGAAAAAAATATAGGTAGAATAAACTCATGAAAATGAATTTTGGAAACAATGTTAACTTGTTTCTTAAGGTTGGACTACGTTTTATTTAGTAAATCTTTTACAATAATTCTTTACAAAACTTTATAGCTTTTTAATTTCTTAAACAATGTTTTAATAGCCAAAATCTTAACTTTTTAGTGGAGACCATTTTATATTAATTATCTATTCCTAACTACTAGCCTTTATTAAAAGAAATTGGTGACATACATTACTTTACTAACTCTTATGTAGTCTAAAGTAAGGGGGTTCAAAGTAGGACCCTAACATGCCTTGCCCTTTAATAGAATCCATGTCCTCAAGGGTGGAGGTGAGGAAACTATTGCAGAATCCCTTAGGGTTCCCATGTGGTGTCTTCTTTGGTGCATATCTTTCCACTGGGTCAAGACTTCTTTGGTTATACATATGCGCAATTGACATTCCTTGATATCCAATATTGTTTCTAATTGGAGCCAAATGGAACCTTCATCATCAAGTTTTGGTAAGTTGGTCTACACTTTACAAATTGGAGCCCACCACTTTTTTAGGCAATAGACATGAAAGGATGAATTGATCTTGGATTGATCTCATAGAGCTATCATGTAGGCCACCTATACAATGCATTGTATGATCTTGTAAGGTCCATAGAATTTCAAGGCTAGTTTCTAGGGGATGTAATTGTTTATTGATGTTTTTTAATAAGGTTGAAGGTGAAGAAACCCCTAATCATGTTCTACAAATGAATGCTCCAAGCAATGTTAATTCTCATGTCGATCCATTGTATTCTCAGCCATATCCAAATTTTCCTTATGTATGCAGAGAATTATTTCTCTAGTGTGAAGTGTGTTATTCACTGCATGGACCTTGCAAGTGTCTAATAAATAGGAATCCACAAACAAAAGTTTCTAGCCATACACTGCTTCATATGGAGTCAGTTTGGGTGCTCCAAGATAAATAGTATTATACCACCATTCCACATGAGGAAACCATTGTGCCCATTGGCGTGGCCTCTCTGATGTGAATCATCTCAAATATGTTTCCAAGGACTTATTGGTTGCTTTTGTTTGACCATTTGTTTTCCAATGATAGCATTTGTTGAATTTCAACTGGGTATCTTGAAGTTTAAATAGCTCCTACTAGAAATTGCTCATGAATGTAGCATTGAGATAAAAAACAATAGAAGTGGCAATACCATGTAACTTAAAAATTTGATCCATGAATACTTTGGCCATGATGGCAAGTGTAAAATGGTATTATAATGCACACAAGTGAGAAAATTTGGAAAGGCAATCTACTACCACCATGATGACTGATTTATTACTAGCTCTAAGAATCCCCACTTTAAAATCCATAGATATACCAGTCCATATATGGGTGGGAATTGGAAGTGGTTGCAAGGCTCTTGGTGACTTCATCGTCTTGCTCTTGTGTTTTTGGCCCTAGGTTTGTTTTGGTTACTTTTGCTACCAGTTTTGAAGTTCAATCGAAATGTGAACGGAATCATAACAGAATGGTCAAGGAAGTGGTCAACTCCAAAGTTTTAGGTGAATATGGAGGAAGACTAACAATTTTGATGAAGTTCGGAGGGTTCTTGAGGCCGGGTCGCACTTTTCAAGGGAAAATGTGCGACCCAGGTCGCACCTATCAGGTAGTCACGTGTGAACCAGTTGCACCTATCGGGGAGGTAGGCACAACCTGGGTAACACTTGTTCAAGAGACAAGTATGAACTGGGTCACACTTGTTCAGGAGATAGGCACGACCCAGGTCGCACCTGTCAAGCATTTTTTAGTGACTTAGGTCACACAAAAAGGCCCAATAGGAGCGACCTAGCATAGAATGGAAATTTTTGTGTAACTGGGTCTGACATGGACTTTTGTGGATGTGTAGGACGCCTCGAGTCAGATGGCGAGAGTGAGACATCGGGGACCTCAGAGATGAGGTAGATGAGGATGGAGCAGTGCAGGATATGCTCGCCCAATGTGGGTTGCTGAAGTTCTTTTAGTTCACCCTTATGCATTCAGCAAAGTTCTTGCTGAACAAGCTAGTGAGCTTTTGGGATCGAGATTCGGAGTGCTTCATCATATAGGGTGAGCGAATGGAGATCACCCTCTAAGATGTGTACTTTCTAACTAGCCTCACACTACTGGGTGTGATCGATGATACCTCGTCGAAGCTCCCAAGGGGGGTGTTGATGGATGACATGTGCATCAGGCATTGATATGCCTCAGTGTATGTGCATACGTCATACATATTGGTGTGTGACATCGAAAGTCTGGAGACTCGAGCAGTAGCAGCGATGGTGCTGCAAATACTGGGATCGAAAGGTCCGTACAAGATCTCGGGTGGCCATCTTATGATGGTCGAGAGTGTGATGAGGGGAACCTACTATGAGTGGGACCAGATGTACTTGATAGTGGTTTGGCATGGGTTGAATCAGGCCATCTTCGTGGGTGGGGATTTATGTTCCCCCTCCTTTTTGTGTTAATTCTTCTTTGAGCAACTACTGACACTACAACTGCATCTGGTGGTGCGTGAGGGGGGACCTCGCGAGCATCGCATGAGGTGCTGGTGCAGGATGATGATAAGGGAGGGAGGCGGTCTTATGGGGTGTTTCTTTACCTGGGAGCTTTTTTCATAGTGGCGGCAACTTCCTATCCTTATAGAGTACTATCCATATGCGGGAATGGACTATCAGTGAGATCCGGAGATGCCTCGACCTCTAGGACATGTCTGGGGATCTTACAGTATGCATACATGACTCTTTGTGGTTTCATTCATGTATATTTTACTATAATAGTGGTGGCTAGATCATGTGTGTGATATATACTGATGACTTATTGTGTGCATGTGCAGACGTGGGACTGTACCCTCCATTAGGGTACTAGCGGCGCAGGGGCAGGGTGGTGGGCTTAGATCCACGCTCTCACAAGCAGAGGAGGTGGTGGAGTGCTACATTGGACTCACTATGGCTGGACGTGGAGAGGCTATTGGAGGGGGTCACCAATGATGGGTGGTATTACCTAAACGACAATCTGATCGTTGCATACTACAGAGCTCCTGTAGAGTGGATCTCTCTGATGAAGAGGATCGCAGTTGTGGTTGAGTATGTCAGAGCAGCGAAATGGGGTGACGTGTCAATGGAGGAGGAGATATCCAAGGAGGAGGAGGAGGACACTAAGGAGGACATAGAATCCGAGGAGGATGAATCCAACTAGTAGCTTATGATGTTGTCCATAATGTATTTGATCATGGGGATTTTTGTATGATATCTATGATCAGACGAGAAAGCCTATGGAGCTTCTCATTTTGTACTAGACAATATATTTATTGTATATATGCACATGGATGCACCTTTTTGTATTTATGGGTTTTTATGAGTCTCTTGTTATGATTATGATTCTGCCTATATGATGTATATGACATATGTATGCATGATTATATGATGATGCATGATGTAGTTTATTTCCTATATGTGATGATTGATGTGCCACTCTAGAACGTCATTAGACATTTGGTCTGCTACACTATTGAGACTTATGGGAACATGCATGAATTAAATGGATTCAAAATGTCTAACCAAGTGTCTAGTGTGCAGGAACTTTCTAAAGAGGCAGGGATCATGTGCCTGGTAGTAATTATTCAACTAGGCGACAAGCAGTTGGGAGTCTAGGAAGACATCAAGGAAAAAAATACCCAAGTGAAGGGCGGTGTTCAGGAGCTTGGTGATGCTGTTGTACTCATCCTGATTGTTGGTAGGAACACTAACACACATGTCGTCGATATGGATCAGCTCATGTGATGGGGAATAAATGACCCATGCATCTGAGGTGATATTAGGAGACCATCTACTTGCACCATCACCGAAACCAACATAGCAAGGCAAGGTAGGATCCATCTGGAGCAACCAAGGAAACAAACTGTGAGACTCGTGGTAAAAATGATACAAAACAAGAAAGAAAAACTATGATACAAGGGTACTCAGGGTGGTCGAGTTAGGCGTAGAATATCTTGAGGTAGATCCCATTGCAAGAATTCTTTAAGAGGCGATCTTCAGAGTCAGCGAGGAGATATGCCCCATTTCTGAGACATCAATGGATGACATAAGGGCCATGCCACATGGATTCGAACTTCCATTTTCCATTTTTATCATGGGCTTGGTGATAAATGAGGACGAGGTCCCCTTTGTTAAAGGTGCATGGGTGGATGTGGGAGTCATAATGGGACTTCGACTGAGTCTAAGCTGCTTTGATCATTTGGAGAGTTGCACGATGATCCTCATCGATTTTTTCAAGAATAAGCAGATGTTTTTCTAACGGTGAAGTATCGGGTAGAATTTCGATGACAAGGCGAAGTGATGGAATCTGGCATTCAATGGGAAGCACCGACTCCACATCGTGGACTAAGTGAAATGGGGTAAAGCCGATGGCGGTCTTAGTCGATGTCTGTTAGTCCCAGAGGTCGGAAAAGAGAAAGTGGTGTCAGTTGGACTTATGTTTGTCCACCATTCGTTGGAGCATGGTTTTGAGGATCTTGTTGACAACCTCAATTTGACTATTTCCCTTAGGGTAATAAGCCAAGGAACACTGGTGTTCAAATTTAAACATGGCACAGAGCTTTGTCCAAGCAGCGTCCTCGAAGTGAGAACCATGGTCTGAGACTAGTTGGAGGGGGACACTGAAACGAGCTATAACGTGGTTAAAAAAGAAGAGTGTCACGGTATCATCCTTACAATTGAAGGTAGGCATGGCTTCGGCCCACTTGGTAAGGTAATCAACAGCCACAATGATGTATTTATGGTCGTCTAATGAAGGAGGGTTGCAGGTCATGAATTTCATCGCCCATTTGGAAAAGGGACTGACTGTGACAACATGATGTAGCGGTGCGGGAGGTGTCCTTTCCTTTGGGGCAAATATTTGGAAATTACAGCAGTGTTTAACTGCATAAATTCAATTAGCAAAGATGGTGGGCCAGAAATAACCGACGTGGAGGATCTTTTGAGAGGTAGCCAAACTAGATAGGTGGCCACCCCAGGCTCCACTATGACAATCATTCAGGACTTGTTCAACCTCATCATGGGTGAGGCAACAGTGCAGTATGGTGTCAACACTATGGCAGTACAAGACATCACTGATAAGGTGATATCGAGTAGCTTGGTGTTGGATGCGACGATGATATTCATGTATTAAATGGGGTATCAATTTCTATGTGCGCAGGTGTCATAACCCCAAAATTTCATAAAAAATTAAAAATTTTAAGATAACATAAAATGTTGAATACACAGTTTACTAACTGCTAGCGGTTAGCGAAAAATGAAACAGTCTATCAATTAGTATTAATCATTTTTATAAAACAATGTACAATTTTCATTTTCATAATGTATATAAGATTGACCTACATTTAGATTACTTTCAGTTTTACTAATAAGTTTACTTTTTTCCAAGTAGGTGAAATCTATCTTTGAAAAATTGGGCTTACTTAGCATTTATGCTAACACAGATGGACTGCTAGTTCTTACAGGTTCAAAAAGTAACGATCGATCAAGTATAAGTTTAATTCATAAGTAGCAAGAAGTATATTTGTTGCATGTTAAACTACTAGTAAATAAACTGATTATTTACAAGCAAGCTCTTATGAGGTAAAGTAATTTGTCTTCTATAGCTTTTGTTTCTAAGACAATATTCACATTTAGATATAAGATTGTTATCTTTATCATACTTAGTGAAACAAAGATACTTACTGTGAACTTAGCGCTCATGTTCTTCGTAATACATTTATTTCTATTTTAACATGCTTATATCTCTAATGTTGTGTTTAATTATGGCGTCTCTTATTCAAGAAAGTGTTCCAATCAATCTTGATAGTAACAATCTCCAATAGAGTACAAATTTTTGTTTTGTCTTTTCTTACTAGCCCTCGAAGTTATTAACCTAATGTTTGTATGTAAGTAAGTAAGTTAAGCACTATGTTAAAGACTTCAGTACTTAAACTATTGCCTTGCTGCTTGTATTATTGTAACTATATACAATATCCCTTAATTCATATTGTTCTAAGATAACTATTACTTGCATCCTATAGAAATATTCTACTCGGAAGTGTCCATGACATTATAAATTTGGTTCTTGTAGTTTAGACACATCGTCTTAAGATGGAATACTACTTACCATCACTTTCATAAGTCCAAGGTAAATATATTATCAGTGTTATTCTAATAATTATAAACCTTGAGCATAGTTTACTTCATGGTAAAATTTACGATTAACAAGTTGTCTTACTTATAATAGTTGTAGTTTATAATAACTATTAAGGTAGAATTTTTCTACTTAGAATTTCTAATTTGAGGTATACATTAAATGAAACCAAAATGGCCAAGATTCATATACTATACTAAGAACAAGCAAATATAAACAATCACAAACTATCTTTGCCAAAAATGATAGCATCTTTTATTATTATTATTAACAAGTTGAGCCTACAAACTATTATTTGTAAAAGCTTACATCAAGGTTGAGACTTGTGCTTGTTTACTTGTCATATTTTAATTACCTTTACTTTTATAATTGAATTCCATAATTTATAACTAACCCTAAACCATTGGTTTCGAATAATAATAACCCTAACCCTAACCTAATGTTTGTATGTAAGTAAGTAAGTAAATTAAAAGGGTTTCCTCCTGTACTTATAGTTTTAAGTGACTCTTGTTTTCGATTACTCTATTTATTATAGTTTGACTTGTAACTGCTAATACTATAAAGTAAGTTTTCTTCTTAACTGTCAGTGGAGTACATTTACTGTTAATAATATTTCTTGTAAGTAAATATTGTTATTGTAAAGACTATAGGTCAGTCGTAATGTAAAATTTATATTTTTATACTTACCTCTTCAGAATATAATAGTTAGGGTTTTAATGGAATGAAACCCTTGTATAAATATACTCTTAATTTAATTATTAATTGAGCACTGTTTCCTATTTGTTTCTATTTGGTTCTTATAGGAGTATTGAAGTTTATTAATCTATTTATGAAGTATTTTTAAAATAAAAGAGTTTACAAATATACTATAAAGTTTTTGAGATAAGACTATACTCAGACTAACACATAGATTATAGTCTTCTAGTTTAATTTGTTTACTTCGTTACCAATGTATATGGTTAAAACTTTTATAAATTAATTTATAAAAATATAAAAGAAAAGCTAGGGTTTCAACCCTCATGTTATTTTGCACAGTTTACAAGCCTTTTTGTTAAATATAAAATAGTTTCTAAATATGATATTTTAGTTTTATTTTATCTAATGTTTATATTTATACTTGTTTTTACTTGCTATTCTGTAGCTTTGAAGTTATTCAGAGCTCTGTAAGGAATAGAACATTAACTCTGTAACTCTGTTTACTTTTCATAAATAAGGGTTTATATACATAACCCTAATCTAGTTTGTATTAAGTAATAATTTAGAATTTATTAAATAGTTTATAAGATATATTGTATGGTTAATAACTGGTATAAATACTTAACTGTTACCTTCGAATAAGCTTTTGTTTGTATCAGTATACTAATACTTTAACTCTAGTGTAGTTTTAGTGTTTATTTTCTGTATTTTTATTTAGTTATACTTAAGTAAAAACAGTACACATAATTAAATCACAACGCTATTTTTCCTCCATAATATTTTTAACATTGAAATAAAATTACTCTGCTATCTATAATTACACAATCCTATCTACTATTTTCATTCTCTTATCTACTTAAAGCATTATATATGTGCTAGAGTACGGCCTGGTTTCCAGGTGTGGAATAACACAATTTAGAAATTTATTTTCATTCTAACACATTATTCTCTAAATCCATTTCATTTCTATAACAATCTAATAAAAATACTAACTCAAACATTTCGCAAACTGAACTGTTAACATTCACATAGCAGTTAACTAAGATTTATTTAACTAACACAGTAAAATAAAATAACTTAGAACCTATTGAGGATAGACGACAACAGCTTTAGGAGGTCGTTCCTCCCTACCAATCTCCTGAAGAGCACTCAAACAACACTTCCTCAAGACCCCCGAGCCTTTTCCCGGTCTTCTTGGCAGAGAACTGGTGGAGAATGCAAACAGTAGAACCCTCTATCAACTGACTAGTTCAATATCTCAGTAAAACACTTTGCTCTCAGTAGTATGATCTTCAGCTTAAAAGCTGCAACTAGATCAATCAGCAGTTATCCCCTCAAACACTTTCTAGATTTCCCTTCCATTGAATTTCTCTGAAGTACATTCATTCAACTTGAATGATCACCTCTCTAGAATGAGCAACCTCAACTCTCTTTAATGGGAATTTTTATAAAAATTGCCTAGGTCTTTTGGGTCAGTTTTCATTAATTGAGCCACCTGCTCTAATTTCACTTTATTGGGGAATCATGACCACAAATGTAGGTAGGTTGCCACCTGCAATAGTTGGAAGTGGTTTGAGGATGTTGCCACATGTCAGTTTGCTCTCCACCTAGTCTCCTCCACCAATTTGACCAGTAAACACTCTTTTAACAGCTCTCCTAAGCTTTTGTCTCCTCCTTTATTTATTTATAAATAAAATATTTAGAATTTACATTAAATACCCTTCACTCCACTGGGTCACCAAATACAACTTAGCATAAAATTTAACATATTGTCCTCAAATAATATAAAATTGTTTTTCCAAAATTGGGGCATGTGACATACACACCCCCTTAAATTATAACATCGGCCTCGATGTTATTTATTCTTCGTCCTCAGAATTCCCCTAGAACAGAATTGGATATGCATCCCGAATATTACTTTCCAATTCCCAGGTGGTTTCCTTTGGACTAAGGTGCTTCCATTGCACCTTCACCTGACCAATGGTGCGGTTCCGAAGTGTGATCTCCCTCCCCCCGAGGATATAGTCCAGTTCCACCAGAAAATCTCCTTTTGGTTCCACCTGTACATCATTCAAGTTAACAACATTAGTAGCATCATGAACATATTTCTTTAATACAGAAATGTGTAAAATATTATGAACCCTTAAATTTGGTGGTAATGCTAATTGATAAGAAACCTATCCAATCATGGACAGTATTTCAAATGGACCACAGTAACGAAGTGCTAGTTTTTCACAACTACCCAACCTCAGAGAACTATTTTTGGGTCTCATCTTAACGAACACATGTTCACCTACCTGAAACTCTTTTGGAGTTCTTTTAAGGTCTGCTTGACTCTTCTGTCGATCTTACGCAGTTTTCAGATTACCTTATACCTGCTTTACAATTTCTTCCATTTCTTTCAATAGTTTAGGACCTAATACTAATCTGTCCACCGAATTACTCCAAGAGATAGGAGTGTTACACTTCCTTCCATACAAGATTTCGAAAGGACTAAATTTGGTCGAAGCTTGATAATTATTATTATAAGAAAATTCCACCATATGTAAATAATCCTCCCATTTACCTGGTTGATCCTTTACATACATTCTTAGTAAATCTTCCAGTACTTGGTTTACTCTTTCAGTCTGTCCATTAGTTTGAGGATGGAACGAAGTACTAAAATTTAATGTAGTGTTTAATCCTTTAAACAGAGATTTCCAAAAGTTACCTGTAAATTTAGGGTCTCGATTTGAGATTATAACTTTTGGTATCCCGTGTAGTCGAAAAATTTGCTTTAAAAAGATATTAGCTATGTTTGCAGCTTTATACATAGTTTTAACAGGTATAAAGTGAGCTGCTTTACTCAATTTGTCAACTACTACCATTATAGAATCGTTTAAATTTTGATTTTTAGGCAGTCCAGTAACAAAATAGAGACTAATTATCTCCCATTTCCAACTAGGAATGGGTAGTGGCTGAAGTAATCCAGCTGGGTGTTGATGTTCAGTTTTCACCTGCTAACATTCAAAACACCTAGCGATATA
The DNA here is from genome assembly GCA_001517045.1 of Pseudotsuga menziesii. Classification (NCBI taxonomy): domain Eukaryota; kingdom Viridiplantae; phylum Streptophyta; class Pinopsida; order Pinales; family Pinaceae; genus Pseudotsuga; species Pseudotsuga menziesii. The sequence continues at coordinate 111,367 of LPNX010919624.1, forward strand.
TTCTGTTAGTTCAGTCTTCATGTTTGGCCAAAAATATTATTTTCTTAACATAGTTATAGTCTTCTGATAACCTGGATGGCCTAAGTATGGAGTCTTATGGATTTCATCTAAAATTAATAACTTAACTTTAGGTACATTAAGTACATACATTCTGTCTTTATACAGTAAAAATCCTTTTTCATTCAAACTGTACCCTTTACTTAAGCTTTTTGTTGGATTTTCTTTCGCTTTAGCTTGTAAATTTTGGTAAATTTCATCTTGTTCTAACCCTGCCTTAAGCTGTTCTTCCAGATATGTTGTATAAGTGCTGATAACTACTGCAAAGTTCATCCTTGCATTTCTACTTAATGCATCAGCAACTTTATTTTATTTCCCTTTGATGTGCTGAATTTTGAAATCATACTCACTTAGAAAAGCTAGCCACCTAGCTTGCCTAGCATTCAGATAGGCTGATCTAACAGATATTTTAGTCCTTTATTATTGGTCATTAGAATAATTTTTTTTCCAATTAGATGATGACGCCACATCTTTAGAGCATGTATAACAGCAGCTAATTCCATATCATAATTTGCATAATTCTTTTCATGAATTTTTAATTTCCTAGATTCATAAGCGATAACATGCCCTTCTTGAGTTAATACTTCACCTAAATCATCATTGCAGGTGTCAGTACACACTACAAACTCTTTATTTGGATCAGCTATTCTTAAAATAGGTGCACTGGTTAATAAAGTTTTTAACTCTTTAAAACTATCCTCGCATTTCTGATTCCAATCAAATTTCTTTCCCTTCTTCTGCAAAGAAGTTATCGGATTTGCGATTTTTGAAAAACCTTCAATGAACCTTTAGTAATAACCGGTAATTCCCATGAAGGATCGAACATCAGTTAAATCTTTAGGAACCGGTCAATCTTCAATTTCCTTTATCTTTTCGGGATCCACTGAAATTCCTTCCTTAGTCACAACATGACCTAAGTACTGGATTTTATCCTTAAAAAAATTGCATTTACTAAACTTTGTAAAAAGTTGATGATCTCGTAACTCTTGCAAAACAATTTTTAAATGTTCATTATGCTCTTCTTCATATTTCGAATAGATTAGTATGTCATCGATAAACACGACTACAAATTTGTCTAGATATTTATGCATTACATTGTTCATTAAACACATAAAAACAGTTGGGGCGTTAGTAAGCCCGAATGGCATGACGACAAACTCGTAATGGCCATATCGAGTCCTAAAAGTTGTTTTAAAGATGTCTTCATCTTTAATCCTAACTTGGTGATATCGAGACCTTAAACCAATTTTTGAAAACACCGTGGCTCCCGTAGTTGATCAAACAGATCATCTATGCGAGGAAACGGGTATCTATTTTTAATAGTCATCTTATTCAACTGACGGTAATCTATGCAAAGTCGCATAGTTCCATCCTTTTTCTTAACGAAGATGACAGGTTCCCCCCATGGAGACACACTAGGTCGAATATATTTCTTGTCAATAAGTTCTTTTAATTGTGACTTTAGTTCATTAAGTTCAAGTATGTTCATTCGATAAGGGGCCTTTCAGCTAGGTATTGCACTAGGTACCAACTCAATGGTAAAATCTAGTTCCCTTTTCAGAGGTAGTCCTGGAATCTCTTCTGAAAATACATCAACATACTCTTTTAAAACTGGTATGTCTTCCAATTTTAATTTATCTGTACTAATTAGATTTTCCTCATTAGTTACCGTTACTGCATAAGCCTTACAACCTTTCCTAACATCTCTCTTAAGCTGCAGAGCAGAAATATTCCTTATGGTTGTTTTTCTAGGGATTCCCTTTACACTTATTGATTTTCCATCATTATTTATACAAGTAAAGGTTTTATCATAACAGTTTAAGATCACTCTATGTTGCTCTAACCAATCCATACCGATTAGTATATCGTAAGAACCAAGAGGTATTACATTAAGCTTTACAAAAGTTTGAAATTGATCCATAACTACTGCACATTTCTTTACATAACAAGTTACATTCGTTTTTGCACCAATGGCTAATTGAACCAACCAAGAACTTTCAAATTTTTCAACAGGCATCTTACATTTTTCTACCAATTTAGGTGAAATATAACTTAGACTAGCTCCTGGATCAATTAAAATAGCTATAGGGGTTTGGTTTATCTTACCTTCTACTTCCACCATGGAAGTTTGATAGTCTGCTTGTCGGTTCTCCAAGGCTGCATTGATTCTGGGCATAGTCCTCGCCAAATCTCCAACAGTCATTTCCTCTTGTATGATATGGATATTACTGACAGTCTTTTTTCAATTAGGACAGACTGAAACATAATGTGGGCCATTACACTCCCAACACTTTATGGGTTCTTTGCGTTCAAAATTCTTTGTGTAATTACCATGATTATTAATAGACGTTTTACCCTTTGGATTGTTCTGATTGCTTGGTGAATTATTCTTATTCCCTTGGAAATTCTTGTTAGGAAAATTTCTGGACTTATTATTCTTAGAATTCTAATTGGGCGCAAACTCTTTCTTCTTTTGATCATAATTATTATTATTCTTTTTGGCCTTCCAGTTGGCCATGCTCTCCTTTTTCCGTTTCTATTCATAACAGAAATTGGCTTTCCTCATAGCTTCTTCCAGTGTTTTTGGATTGTCATACTCAATCCTATCCTTTATGTGATAAGGTAAATAGCTGAGGAATCAATGTACCTTTGGTTTTTCATCTACAAGGTATGGCACATACCTAAGAAAACTTAAAAACTTGTTGTTCAAATCTTTCATAGTCATTGTACCTAGTTTAAGCTCATAGAATTCTTTTGCTCTCTCTTCATAGTACTGTTCAGATAAGAATCTCTTTTTAAAGTACTTATTGAAGGTACTCCAATTTACGTTATTTTCTCTTATTCCTTTCACTCTCTTTAAATCTTGCCACCATATATCCGCTTTCCCTCAAAGATTATAGATAGCCATTCTAGCCTTTAATTGGTTAAAATAGTTATAAATCTGAAGGTACTTTTTCATCCCATATAACTAGGATTCTGCTTCCTCCCCCTTCTCAGTTTCTCCATTAAATGTTGGCGGTTTACTCTTTTTAAACTCCCTAGAAATTTCCTCATAAGGTTTATATTTTCTCTTTTTAGTATAATGGTTGTCATCACTACTATCACTGGTGGAATGAAAATTACGTTGATCACCAAATACTTCTGAAGATGAGTTGCTTTCATTTTTAGTCTGTTTATTCTTTTTATACTTATGTTGGTAACTTATATCTTCTGAATCAACTCTTTTACCCCTTCCCTCAGCATGAAATCTTTATGTTAGGATCTGATTCAACTCCTCCTGAGCTCTCAAAATCCTCTCATTTTCCTTTGTAATAGATTCCATTTCAGATTTTAATTCTTTTACTATTTGCAAAAGTTTTCAGGAATTAGTGGTTAGGTCTTCTTGTATAGGTTCTCTTTGTAATTTTTCTTGTTCAGTAAAGGGAGATTCCTCTTCTGCATATTCCTCCAGTCTTTCCATACCTGTTTGTTAAATTCAGAAACAAATTTCTCTGTTGAATAACATTAAAAGAAAATAACATCAGCAAAATAATTTAAATTCACTGTTTCATAAAAGCAAGTTGAGCTTCATCAAGGCCTAGTGTTTGAACCTTGTTCTTTGATACCACATGTCATAACCCCAAAATTTCATAAAAAAATAAAATTTTTAAGATAACATAAAATGTTGAATACACAGTTTACTAACTGCTGGTGGTTAGCAGAAAATGAAATAGTCTATCAATTAGTATTAATCATTTTTATAAAACAATATACAATTTTAATTTTCGTAATGTATATAAGATTGACTTGCATTCAGATTACTTTCAGTTTTACTAATAAGTTTACTTTTTGGCAAGTAGGTGAAATCTGTCTTTGAAAACTTGGGCTTACTTAGCATTTATGCTAACACGGATGGACTGTAAGTTTTTACAGGTTCAATAGGTAACGATCGATCAAATAGAAGTTTAATTCATAAGTAGCAAGAAGTATATATGTTGCATGTTAAACTACTAGTAAATAAACTGATTATCATACAAGCAAGCTTTTATGAGGTAAAGTAATTTGTCTTCTATAGCTTTTGTTTCTAAGACAGTATTCACATTTAGATATAAGATCATTATCTTTATTATACTTAGTGAAACAAAGATACTTACTGTGAGCTTAGCGCTCATGTTCTTCGTAATACATTTATTTCTATTTTAACATGCTTATATCTCTAATGTTGTGTTTAATTGTGCTGTCTCTTATTCAAGAAAGTGTTCCTATCAATCTCAATAGTAACGATCTCCAATAGAGTACAAGTTTTTGTTTTGTCTTTTCTTACTAGCCCTAGAAGTTATTAACCTAATGTTTGTATGTAAGTAAGTTAAGCACTAAGTTAAAGACTTCAGTACTTAAACTATTGCCTTGCTGCTTGTATTATTGTAACTATATACAATATCCCTTAATTCATATTGTTCCAAGATAACTATTACTTGCATCCTATAGAAATTTTCTACTTGGAAGTGTCCATGACATTACAAATTTGGTTCTTGTAGTTTAGACACATCATCTTAAGATGGAATACTACTTACCACCACTTTCATAATTCCAAGGTAAATATATTATCAGTGTTATTCTAATAATTATAAACCTTGAGCGTAGTTTACTTCATGTTAAATTTTACGATTAACAAGTTGTCTTACCTATAATAGTTGTAGTTTATAATAACTATTAAGGTAGAATTTTTCTACTTAGAACTTCTAATTTGAGGTCTACATTAAATGAAACCAATATGACCAAGATTCATATACTATACTAAGAACAAGCAAACATAAACAATCACAAACTATCTTTTCCAATAATGATAGGATCTTTTATTATTATTATTATTGACAAGTTGAGCCTACAAACTATTATTTGTAAAAGCTTACATCAAGGTTGAGACTTGTGCTTGTTTACTTGTGATATTTTAATTACCTTTACTTTTATAATCGAATTCCATAATTTATAACTAACCCTAAACCATTGGTTTCGAATAATATGGTTTGAACTTCAATATAATATGTAATTATTTCAACGTCATTTTGTAAAGTGTACACACCAAATGTTATTTGCAAATACTTCATTGTATGGTCGACTTTGGGATTGTATCAATGGCAAGGTTGTTATAACCATACTCTAAGGTCAATGTTAGATATCATTACTCTCAATTATACAAGCCTTGATACCTCTGATTACCATGATATAGTTGTAATTAGTGCATATATAAAACTATATTTCATAGTCATTGCATAGTTGTTTATATATCCATGCAATAATAAACTGATTATTGAACACACAGATAGACTATAGAATTTGACCCGTGCATGGTAAAAAAAGTTGGAGGGCACGTGGTCACCTCTCGTCCATGCAATGGCGACATAGAAATACTTGGAAACCCTATTCGTTTTTCATTTGCCTCTGGGGTTTTAGCTGGTCTGCGACTGCTCTATGTAGTTTCCATGGCAGTTGTGAGGGATGTTCCTCTGCTTGCTTGCTCCAAAGATTTTTTTTGACGTTTCTGTAGTTTCCAAAACTCAGTCTTTGATTTTCAAACCTTCGTGGTTGTGAATCCATACAACACGAGTAGTTACTTGTTTTTGTGTTTGGCTCTCGGCTTGTCCAAAGCTCAGTCCTATTCTTCTCGTGGCCTGTCACGACTTTGTGAGGCTTAAGCTCCTTTATCACTATTTTTAATCCACAGTCGGCATAGGGTTTAAAAACTCCTGGCTGTACATTGCTGGTGACAACTTCTTCGTTGCTCGACAACTCTTCTACTTACAGGTAAATATTAGTCGAATCTTTAGTATGAGTAAATCCTTTGTTTGTTTAATAACACTATTAGGGTTTAAGTAGTTAGAAGATGAGAATTGTACTGACATTCATAAATTTCTAAATGCAGGTATCCACGACAGCTCCAAGCTTTGGTGAAAGAAAACAATGACCGGCTTCAGTGGACTCGTGGCCCAACCGGTAAGCCCTAAGTTAAAAAAAATGGGCTTAGCCCTACTTGTAAAGAGGGTTGTTGATGGAGATAATACAGGGCTTGGAAGCCTGTTTCGTTTTCTCGCTAGTTAGTAGGTTTTTAATGTGATGATGCTTTACAGTTTTTACTTGTAAACCCTTGCTATCATGCTGGGTAATACCGGCCTTCGAGCCGTGACATGTATGTAGTTTTCTTGATTTGTAAAAAGGGATTACAACCTTACGGCTTGGTCATAGTTTGGTTTTTAAATTAAAAGGGTTTGCTCCCGTACTTAATGTTTTAAGTGACTCTTGTTTTCGATTACTCTATTTATTAAAATTTGACTTGTAAATGCTAATACTGTAAAGTAAGTTTTCTTCTTAATTGTCAGTGGAGTACATTTACTGTTAATAATATTTCTTGTAAGTAAATATTGTTATTGTAAAGACTGTAGGTCAGTCGTAATGTAAAATTTATATTTTTATACTTACCTGTTCAGAATATAATAGTTAGGGTTTTAATGGAATGAAACCCTTGTATAAATATACTCTTAATTTAATTATTAATTGAGCACTGTTTCCTGTTTGTTTCTATTTGGTTATTACAGGAGTATTGAAGTTTATTAATTTGTTTATGAAGTATTTTTAAAATAAAAGAGTTTACAAATATACTATAAAGTTTTTGAGATAAGACTATACCCAGTCTAACGCATAGATTATAGTCTTATAGTTTAATTTGTTTGCTTAGTTACCAATGTATATGGTTAAAAATTTTATAAATTAATTTATAAAAAGAGAAAAGAAAAGCTAGGGTTTCAACCCTCAAGTTATTTTGCACAATTTACAAGCTTTTTTGTTAAATATAAAATAGTTTCTAAATATGATGTTTTAGTTTTATTTTATCTAATGTTTATATTTATACTTGTTTTTACTTACTATTCTGTAACTTTGAAGTTATTCAGAGCTCTGTAAAGAATAGAACATTAACTCTGTAACTCTGTTTACTTTTCATAAATAAGGGTTTATATACATAACCCTAATCTAGTTTGTATTAAGTAATAATTTAGAATTTATTAAATAGTTTATAATATATAGTGTATGGTTAATAACTTGTATAAATACTTAACTTCGAATAAACTTTTGTTTGTATCAGTATACTAATACTTTAACTCTAGTGTATTTTTACTGTTTCTTTTCTGCATTTTTATTTAGTTATACTTAAGTAAAAACAGTAAACACAATTAAATCACAACATTGTTTTTCCTCCATAATATTTTTAACATTGAAATTAAATTACTCTGCTATCTATAGTTACACAATCCTATCTACTATTTTCATTCTCTTATCTACTTAAAAATTTATATCTGTGCTAGAGTACGGCCTGGTTTCCAGGTGTGGAAAAACACAGTTTAGAAATTTATTTTCATTCTAACACATTATTCTCTAAACCCATTTCATTTCTATAAAAATCTAATAAAAATACTAACTTGAATATTTCACAAACTAAACTGTTAACATTCACATAGCAGTTAACTAAGATTTATTTAACTAACACAACAAAATAAAATAACTTAGAACCTGTTGAGGACAGATGACAACAGCTTTAGGAGTTCGTTCCTCCCTACCAATCTTTTGGAGAGCGCTCAAACAACACTTCCTCAGGACCCCCGAGCCTGTTCCTGGTCTTCTTGGGAGAGAACTGGTGGAGAATGCAAACAGTAGAACCCTCCGTCAACTGACTAGTTCAATATCTCAGTAAAACACTCTGCTCTCAGCAGTATGATCTTCAGCTTAAAAGCTGCAACTAGATCAATCAGCAGTTATCCCCTCAAACACTTTCCAAATTTCCCTTCCATTGAATTTCTTTGAAGTACATTCATTCAACCTGAATGATCACCTCTCTAGAATGAGCAGCCTCAGCTCTCTTCAATGGGAATTTTTATAAAGATTGCCTAGGTCTTTTGGGTCATTTTTCATTAATTGAGCCACCTGCTCTGATTCCACTTTCTTGGGGAATCATTACGACAAATGTAGGGAGGTTGCCACCTGCAACAGTTGGAAGTGGTTTGAGGATGCTGCCACATGTCAGTTTGCTCTCCACCTAGTCTCCTCCACCAATTTGACCAGTACACACTCTTTTAATAGCTCTCCTAAGTTGTTGTCTCCTCCTTTATTTATTTATAAATAAAATATTCAGAATTTGCATTAAATATCCTTGACCCCACTGGGTCATCAATTACAACTTAGCATAAAATTTAACATATTGTCCTCAAATAATATAAAATTGTTTTTGCAAAATTGGGGCATGTGACAGTAAGTAAAGGAGGATGGCTCCATACCATGGGTATTTCGTAGAGATGACGAATAAGAATTCATCAGGAAGATTGATTATGATAGGGGGTGATGTAGACGATAAGGGGGATTATGTCATCAAGGAATCTAACACCAAAAATTTAGTGTTTTTGGTTGTGACAAATTCCAAGTCGTACTCTTGGAGAACGAAAATCCACTTGGAAACACGACCTTAGACAATGCGATGACTCAAGAGATAGCGCATGGGGTTGGAATCGGCCATGAATTGAGTCTAGCTCATGAGAATGTAGTGACGTAGCTTCTGAATTGAAAAGATGATGGCGATGGTTGTGTTATATTCATGGGGGTAACATAAAGGTGGTACGAAAAGCTTCTGACTTACATAATAGAGCACATGCTCTTGAAGAGAATAATCTTCTTGGACTAAGACTCCAACGATAGAATTTTCATATGGTGACACATAGATGATAAACTCCTTGGTGAATTTGAGACGAAACAATAAGGGAGCTGAAGTAAGAGCTTGTTTTAATGCATCAAAAGCAGATTGCGCATGCTCATTCCAAGCAAAAGGAATGTTGGGACATAGCAAGCGTAAGAATCCATGGACTTTTGTTGCATAGTCCGAAATAAATCGGTGAAGGAAATGGTCTTATCTTAAAGGCTCTCTAATTGGTGCAGATTACATCGAGGAGGAATATTTAGGATGGCTTGAACCTTCAGAGGATCCACGGTAATCCCGTTGTGAGACACGATGAATCCTAGTAAGCAATCGGTTGGGACACAAAACACACACTTGAGGGGTTCCAAGCAAACGTTATATTTGCAACATTGTAGGAAGGATTGTTGTAAGTCTTTCAAATGTTGAGAACGCTTTCCAGATCGAGTTGTAAGGTCATCTAAATATATCAGGATAATGTGAATGAGGTCGTGGAAGCAAAAGGTCGTGGCTCCAACATTTTTTATGCCAAACAACATGACATGATACGCAAAATTTCCCCAAGGGGTAGTGAAAGCGGTTTTGTATTGATATTCCTTGTGGATCTGAATTTGGTTATAACCAGAAAAACTATCCATAAAGGAGAAGACTTCATGACCAGCACAAGCCTCAATGATTTGATCAGTAAACGAAGTGGGGAAGTTGTCTTTGGGACAAGCCAAATTCAAGTCACAGAAGTCAATACAAATACAAATGGTACCCTATTTTTTATTAATGGGAATAGGATTGGAAACCCAAGTGGTATACACGATGGGGTATATAAATCTTGCTTTGCATAGTTTCTCGATCTCAACTTTGACGGCAGGGGCCTTTGACGGGTGAAAGGGATGTTTCTTTTGGCGAACGGGGGAAACATCAGGCCATGTGTTGATGTGATGTTCAACGATAGAGGGATCAAGCCCAGGCATCTCGATATAGGACTAAGCGAAGATATCACGAAATTCCTGAAAAAAAGTGTTTTGCATGAAGTGAATTCTTCAGGGGAGCAAGACGTACCAAGGGTAATATCCTCAACTATCCCAGTGTGGTTGATATATCGACTTTAATGGTTGGTGAAATGTTGGCCATGTTACCTTCTTCAAAGGAGTCGGTGCTGGAATTGGGTTTTTAAACCAATTTGCACTTAAATGGATGAAGTCTTTCACTTCGACATAGAATTGGTCCAACGATGAAGAAGGCTCATCGGGGATGACGAAGAAGCAATGGTGCAAATCATCCCAAGGATATTTAGGAGTCAAAAGAGCTTCAAGGATCTCCTCATCATTATGAAAGGAGCACGTGGATAGATCGGATGGATCTTCTACGAACGAGGAGGGGGAAGGACTACTTGAGCTAGAGATTGTGTAAATGGTGTTATTGGTGTCCGAGGAAGAGGCCATAGGGTGGTTATCCTCAAGGATAGTGATGTCGGACACATGGGATTACATGTGAAAGTCACTAAGGAGCGACCGGTACTCGGGAAAGTTTGGGAAATTGTGGGAGTAATGACTATATAAGCCACAAACTGCACACTGGTGGTTGGTTCGTAGTGATTTGTTTTTAACCGTGGGTATGGTTGGTATGTTGACAATTGGAGTTTCTTAATTCTCAACTACCGTGTGCATGTGGGTGTGAAGGATGGGAAAATCAAGACAATTCTATGTCGCATGGCCTTGGACATCGCATAAAGAACAAGTCAGTGGAGGACGTGGTTTTGTTGGGGATTTGGGCGCCTTGCCCCCAGTGTTCGTGGGAGGAGGAGGGGAATAAGTGGAGACAAAAGCAGTCATTTGTGTACCAGGAGGTGGGTGCGAGACCACCTTAATAGAATGGACTGGAGTCAACATGATCTGTGGATTCAAGGGAAGGGTGGGGGGATCAAGGTACAACACAGGAATACCCAAAGTGAAACCTAAAAGGTTAAGAGTATCCATGATTGCCTTACTCACAATGCCAGAAGGTGCAAAGAGGAAGGGGATCGTGTGTATAGGGAATGAACCCTAATAATTCCCTGGGGTTTTTGGTTGGGGTTGCGAATGAGGTTGCAAAGAGGTCGGAATGTTACCGGATGTGGCAGTGCACAAATCTGATATGCCAGTTGGTGAATGAGGAGGTGGTAAGGAAAAAAAAGGTGTTTGTCAAAGGAGCATTGGAAAAGAAGCTCGAGCCAATGAAAGACAGGGAAGGGATGGAGACGATGTCGATGGTAGTGTCGATAGTAGGTAAAAAATGCTCCGGTGTGGTCAGTCCCTTAGGGTTGCAATACGTCAATCGGTCTATGGTCACAATATCCCCACCATGGGTGGACATCAACAGTAAAAATACAGTAGAATAAACCACACGCATTGCATACATATAACTATGTCTAAGGAAGAGGTTGTAATCGAGTTTGGCATTGACAACCTCAATGTCAATCAACATGGATTTTTCGGCTAAATCAAAAGGAATGTTCATGAGAATGCCTTGTGGTTGAGAAATGTGGCCATCGTAAGCTCGAAGGGTGGTGGTGGAAGTTTGAAGGGTTTGGGATCCAAGTTTCTGCCAAACAAATTTTGATATAACACAGGTGGATGTCCCTTCATCAATAATACATCGATGAATGACCAAATTCCAAATAGTGATTAGAACTTGGAAGGCTATGGATGATGGCATCTGGGGTTCTCCTTGATCCAAGTCAAATGTGTTCAAATTGGAGTTATAGGGATAGATGGAACCTAATATGGATAGAAAAGATTTGTTTTGTGAAGGACAAGTTTTGAGGAATTCCAAAGCGGAGATTGGTCTAAGTCATCGACAATACTATAATTAAAAGTGGCTCTGGCAGTGGGGTTGTTCGCGACATGACACAAAGGGAACCGCAGGACTTTGGTAGTCTCATCTATGGGGATCTTGAAAAATGTAAGGACATATCGAGAGTAGCAGAGGTAAATTTCATGGAGGGATTAATGGTTTTAGTGGTGGAACCATATTGATTTTGTTGAGTTTGTAGGTTGACATTAGACAATAATTTCATAAGGTGATGGACACCAGGATTGATGGGCTCACCCGCAGAAGTGGTACTAAGGATTTGGTTAAAACCATCCCTTGATTTGGTAAGGGGTTCTACAGCACCATAGGAAAAGGACCCAGTGGTGCTATGCTTGGATGAGCTAGAGAGGTTAGTTTGGGGTCATGTTGATTATCGGTTTTTAGAAAATGGTGGACTCAATTCATATGGGGACACTAATGTGTGTAATGGATGTAAGTGTTACAAATAGCACACGAATGGTTAGTCTACAACTGAGGGTTATTCCTAGATCTAGGCAGACGTTGGGGGTTCTGTGCAGGAGGAATTTAGGGGGTTGGGTTGTTGGCCATTTCCTTAAGGTTGGTTGTTTCCCCAATTCATGTATCTATGTCGTATCCCCTTCCCTTGTTGGTTATTGGGGGCAGGTTGATTAGGGAGGTTCTGTTGAGCGTAGACCTACCCTTGAGGAGCAGGAGGAGTCAAGATCGAAGTAGGTGTAGGCTGCATAGGTGGTGGGTAATATGCAGGAGAAACTGGTGGAGCTACAAATCCTATTGTCTGGCCATTACACGCAGGTGCCAAGAAATTCGGTCTATGAATGTGAGGAGTGGGTGCAGGAGACATATAAGAAGGTGTGGCTCTGGAATGAGTTGTTACGTGTGAAAAACCAGGGGCATAACCAGGTAGGGAAACTCTAGGGGTGTGACCAAAAAGACGTGGCATCAAAGGAGAGTTCATGTAAAGGTCGGGATGCTGAGTGATAGAGCCAATGACTCCATTAGCAGCATGGGATTCCCTTAACGTATCGCGTCGTGAGGAGCCAACATAGGGAGAATCAAGAGTAATGGTATACAAATAACTTGATTGGGCATAGATGAGATCGAATTGTTGTGCCTTGAGGATTGACACTTCCTTAGTTTGTGGGTGGTCGAATGCAACGTCCTTGGCGATATGGGGAAGTAAGATTTTGAGAAACCAATCCAAGAAAATCCTATCATCTAATTGGATATTACACAAGCTACGGCGACAACGCCACTCATTGATATGATTTGTGATATGGGAAGTTATGTTTTGTCTACATGATAATAGGATTTCCACACCTTCATTGTAACAGGTTAGTAACTGGAAGCACTGGAGAAACATCGAGGCTAATGAGGAAAAATCTGGGGAAGTGGCATGAGGCAGTTCGATATACCATTTGGCCACAATACTTGTGAGTGTGTGCTGGAAAACCCGCAATCTGATAGAATCATCCACTATGTTGTTAGATGAACACCATAAGTGGAATGCCATAATGTGGTTTTGGGGGGTCTTCTAGTGCCTTTCCCTCAAACTTAGGGATGTCTGATGGGATTTTGGTAGGCATGGGAGGCCGCGATGGGTCATGATAGATGGGTTCATTCGTCAATCATGCCAAATAAGGTACGTTAATACTAGCCATAAATGGTATACCAGGACCGAGACTAGATCAAGGAGGGCCAACAATGGCGTTGGGACTGGTGGGCATGTAGTTACTGCATGCAAACGAGGGTTGGTATGGATGACTTACGATAATAAGAGTATTCACTGGAATGGTAGAAATAGTCATAATGGTAGTAGAAGGCCCATTTACCCCATGCGTGAATGGTGGTAAAGAATGAATCACGGTGGCTGGAATGGGGCCACCACTAGTGGGTAACGTACCAGCAGTACTATGTGTGGTGGCGAGGGGCCCACTAGGACTAGGACCTATGGGTCCAGAAAAAGGGATACCTGATATGACAGGTGGAGTGGTCACAAGTCCACTATCAACCATCCCCCCATGAAAGGGGTTAGTAGGTGCATCATCCATGGGGCTAGATGGGGTTGTGAATAAGGTAGGTTCTGATTGATATTAATTTGAATCAAAATCAAATGTAGTGTATGGATCTGAAGGTGGTGAACAACATCAAATACGGATCCGATGGTGGTGGTTCAAGGAACTGAACTAAGGGGTATTCTCCCTAAGTCTATGCGAGTATAATGGTGGATCAATGATGGCGTGATGGTGTGTTGTGTAATGAATGTAGGTGCAAGTTTTTCAAATGCATACTCAAAAATCAAACTATAGTTGAGTGTGAAAAAGGAGAGCATACAAATGGTGGCTCACAGGACAAAAAGAAAGCTCTAAAATTGAACTGCAACAGTGTGTTACAGCAGGTGAGTCTACAACAAATTGGTCAGAAATCCAACAAGCAACACTACCTATAAAGAAAATTATGCACTAACATATTGGGTATAAGTGCAAGCAAACTCCTGGCTACAAGATGGAAGCCCATCACAAATCGTATCCTCTGTTGGGTGATGAAATCCTAGTCAAACAATACAAAATGGAAGAAAAATAGACTAAGAGAAACCCACTACCAAGAGGGAACTCGAGTACAAGATCCCTAAATAGACTAGAAACTAGGCTACCTCGTTCATGACATGTCCGGAGTGGTTTCCTGGCACTTCATCCCTTTGGTACTCGACACTCGATATGGTCCTCAACATGCACGAGGAGGACTATGAAGGGTTACTATTCGGTACAAAATGGAGTGCGATATTCCACCATGGCTTCTCGAACCCCTTCGTTTTGGCTTACTCCTGTAGAGCGGGGGACCCTCTGATAGACTGGTCATGACCATGTCAACAAGTACTAGAGAATTTTGGAACCCTAATGGACAACATGTATGTCTCAAATGTAAGTGACAAAGGGATGTTATTTGGATGCCTATCCCTAGTGTCCTAACTTAACTACAATATTGTTTTGGTCCTCAAATGAGGTTACAATGTTTGTTGAGTTATGTTAATTTTTATCCTAGCTTGGGGTCATAAACCAAGCGTTTTACTTTAGGGTGTGAGATGTGTGCACAATTGATGTGTAATTTATAAACCCCAACGATCTCAAGGTCGAGATGCAAATGCCAATAAATGACAGTAAATATCATGCAAAATAAATAATTCTTCCAAAAAAATGTACACAAGTAAATGAGTGCATAAGGAACTTATCAGGTTGTAGGAAACACACAGGAGGTATCCACGACGAAGCTCGACTAAGGCGGCTCACATACAAGGCAAAGAGGACTACAACACAAACCAAGTGGCTATAAGTAATCGAATCTAGAAGGAAATAGATTGGGAAGAGATAGAACACAAATAGGAGGTCTCAAACATGGAAAAAGGACTGAAAAACTGTAGGTCACACATGTTAGTGGAACATGTGCGATCAAGGTCACACAGAACTATGAAACAATTATGATCGGGACAAAAAAGAAACTGAAAGACTCACGTCACACAAAATAGGGTTTTTTGTGCGATATGTCACACAAAAATGGGTCACGATAGCGAATGGGATCGCTCTGGAAGCCTGGAAAAGTGTGACCTTGAGTTTTGGTCCAGTTCGCATTTATCAGGACAAAAGGCATGACCTATTTTGTGCTTATTGGACAAAAAGGTGCGACCTGGGTCATAGCTTTCTACCGGATAGGTGTAATCTGGACAAAACTGAGGGTGTTTTAAGGAAAATTGTTGGCTTGGGATGGGGGGGCAGGCACTGAGGAAATACTAGTTAGATCTACTACAGGGGGGCATATCTGTGACAGTTGAAGGTATCGAAGTATAAAAAACTAGTGTAAACACCTGCAAAATCATAGATCCAAAGGGATTGATACAAAGGAGTCAACAAAACTGTAGAGGGGATTTCTCCCCTACTATGTGCAAAATCACCTACCCTAGATCAGTCAGATGATAGGGTAGAGTTCATGGTGTGAGGTATTTCTCAACATCGACTTGTAACAATAAGAAGTAATAACAACAATACTTTAATGATTTTTTATATAATTTTTCTAGCTAATGAAAAACAAGAACAAGCATACCTTTCAATAATATGGGCCACCATATTCATTTGAGGAAAATCGTCCATTGACTCCACGGTATGTTTCTCTAGTCATCTCCACTAATGGTTGTCAAATGGGGGAATGAATCCAAGATGGTATGGATCAAGTTCAACATACACTATGGAAAATGATATGGAAAAAATATGGGAACATTGGCGAAAGGTGAAAAGTAATGTCATGTAATGTAATGTTTGGGAGGAGACCTTCACAATGTATTTATAGGATGATCCAAGGTTTTTTTACTCATAGTAATGACCCATGGTATTTTATTGTGCATGGTATTTGTCCATGGTTTTATACCCATTCTCATTTTAGGGTTTTTTCATCCTTTTTGGGGAGAGAGTGTGGATAAGTCACAATAAATGCTCAACTTCCCTTCATTTACGGGGGAAGGAATAATAATGTTTTGCACCATATTTGGTGGAATTTTAGTTGTGAAGGTAAAAATGAAGGAAATAATGGTGGGATTATGATATATAATTATGGTTTGGACCGTACAGATCTAGGTGAAATTTTTTTGGTGTTAATAGATTCCACTTCAAATTCACCTCCAATATGTTGGTTGTGGAGCATGATCTTCTTGTTTTAGACAGGTTATTGTTCAGTCGTGTTTGTACCCCAGTTTTATTGTACACTCATCCCAACAGGGGGTGTGGGGGGACATCATGTCCGAGGGGGATGTTTGGGGATGTTTGTTGGCCTACAGTTTGTGGGCCCATGGTATTGGGTGACCCATGGCATTTTCCAATGGTAATTCCCCTATAAAAGGAAATTATTGTAATACGGTTAGGTATTGTATTGTATCATTGTAAACCAATCTCTGTGATTGTGTGAGAGAGAATGTGAGAGAGTGAAGAGGATGTGCAGCGGGTTTGTTGTAGGTTGTATCCCTTCATTTTGTTGGACGGTATAATAATAAAGGACTGAAATTTTTTGTGTGGACATAACCCATTTTCGTGAACCACGTAATCTTTGTGTCTCTCTTGTAATGTGTTTTAATATTTGAATCTTGTTTATTATTTATAGTTATTTCTCTACGATCTTGTTTTTCTAACATTTTGTATCAGAGCCAAAAGGTCTATTTGGTTGGTAAAGTCATAGGAAAGAAGGGTTCCTAGTTTGATTGGGAGCAATGGCAGAAGAAGGAAATTTTAGGGTAGATAAATTTAATGTCCAAAACTACCAGTTATGGAAGATGCAAATGGAGGACTATCTGTACCAGAAATATGTATACATATCATTGGGCAGAAAATCAAAAAAACCGGTGACTATGAAGGATGAAGAATGGGAGGTTCTTGACAAAACTAAATTGTGAGCAGTACAGTTGTTCTTGGCTTCATTGGTGGATTTCAATATTTCGAAAGAAAAGACAATGGAGGGTGTGATGAGCACATTGGCTAATCTCTATGAAAAATACTCAAATTCCGACAAGATATTTTTAATGAATCATTTTGTTATCACTCCAAGAAAATCCTCTCGGTTGTAGCTCGAGGATGCTTGGTAACTTACAATGTTTTTAGGGTTTTTTGATATGGATAAAGTCAATAGACCTATATAACCTTTCCACTCTCAAGACATGCATAAAATTCACTCATTTACAAGGCTTTTAGTTACAATTGCTTAGAAGTTGACAATAAGGTGCATGGATGAAGAACTCATCATGTTGGCAGACTTACATACATAACATATGCATATAAATGGCTAAATCATGATAAGGATGGCACTTGTAAATCAAATTGCGCTAACAAACCAATAGGATGACAGCTATCAGCTATTAATCAATCTGAAAATGACCTAAATACACATTCATGCATAAGTACAGTAAAGAAAGAGATGATGGCCGAATAGATCATAACAAAAGAGCTTATATTCATGAAGAGTAAAATGAGAAGCTGAAAGCATTATAGTCTTATAAATCCCCGAAGTTGAACCTTTATTATAAAATCGATCTTAGCCTTTATTACGTTTTTACAAAAAGTACAAATCCTGAAACTTCAATCTGTTTTTACAAAAATACTCAAAAGTGACAGTTTTTCCAAATTAAGGTTTCGAACCCTACCTAACTATTTGTCTAACTATGATGAAGATTTAGTTCACTGGCTGAACATTAAATAACTGAAATAGTTGCTGATGATCACTGCTGCTGGTCCACTGTCAGTTAACCCACTGATTTATCCTTGACAATTAGGGTTGATGACTTTATCGTGCTGTTTCATCATAGTAGATCTAAACAGACCCTTTCTGATACTTCTGTTAGCACCTTTTATCTTTAACTTACATCCCTGAGCCATCTGCAGTTGCCAAAATCCAGTTCTGTCTATCAAAAACTCACTTTTAAACCTCTGTCCGCTTTCAGTGGTTAAGCGACCAGTCTATCGGAACTTTTAACTGCCAAAAAGAGGAACTTTCGGTGGCTACAGACTACTCCAGTGCCCACTTAACCACCGAAATCCCTATTTCATAAAATTTATTAGGTTTCGCTCCAAAATTCCTTTGTAGGCCTGTTTGCTCAACCTTCTTCTTCTGAGGGCTTCATGTTTGGAGTGTTTGTTGGGCCCTGGCTCATTTCAAGAGGCTGGAGACTGATGGTTGCTTCAACTAGGGTTGATAAGGGAAGGTGGCTGCTAGGGTTTGCTTTTGCTTCTTTCAACTGCAGCCTTTGAAGCGTCACCATCCTGAGTAACCTGGTATTGTCCTTCAAGTACCTGGCATTTAGCCTTTTCAAGAAAATGTATCTCTCTATCTGCTCCAAGTAGGACTTGTGCAATAGCTTCTTTCTCCTAGTCAATGTTTCATTGTTTCTCTTCAGTTCTCTTTCCAAGACCTCCATTTCATAAACATGCCTTAGTAGCTGATTAATCTTTTGACTTCTAGTTTTGCTAGAGGAAGCCCTTTCAGCTGGTTCTTCTTGTTTTTGTGGTGTGGGGGATGGAAATGCTTCAGTAAATGGAACAATTTGTAGAGCTAGGGCGACATCCTCTCCTTGTTCTTCCTCAAAATTTGAATAAGGTAGGTTTAAGACATTCTCTTGGTGTGCTTCTGCCCCCTGACCTTTCTCACCGAAATCCAAATTCCTTTTTGCCTTCTTGGTTTTGGAGGAGGAGGGAGGTTGTTTAGTTGTTGCAGCTGGGGAAATGGCCCTCCTCCTTCTTCTCCCACTCCTTGGAGTGCTGGATTTCTTAGCATGAAACTTCCCTTTCTCCTCTGGATGAAGGCCTATCTCAAAGCCATTCCAGAACAGAAAATAGGGCCAAGCAATTTTTCTTTTCTTCAATGACTCCTGGACCAATAGCTGGATAAGACCATGGTGGCACAGCCTGTCAGCAATCTTGGATGGCTAGGATTTCACTTGATGTGCCATCTTCCCTAGACTCCTGTGTAAATAAAAGGGCAGATTAAGAGGGTTCTTACCTGTGAAGTGATTCATGAGTTTGAATGATAGATCATTGCTCTATTGTATCTCCCTTCACAGGTCAAATAGACCACAATGGATTTTAGCAGCTGCTGCCAGTTCTCTTCCAATCATGATGATGGCATAGCCTTCTTCCATGTTATTCCCATATGCTCAGGCTTGAGATATGATCTGAATTCCACATCTTTGGGTATGGTGGTCTTGAACCACTTCTCTCCTGTGCAAGGGCGTTCAGTCACCTCTGAGATTAGTGCTTCAACTATGAGAAATTCCTCCCTTCCTATGACTGCTTTTGAACCATCAAATGATAGGGAAAAAGATTTAGCCACCTGCTGATGAAAACCCTGTATTCTTTCACAATATTTGTAGTAGCCTACCTCCTGTAATAGTCTGCAAACCTCTGGATGGGCCTCTAAGTAACTGACATCACCTAGCTCCTGTCTGAGAGCTGGTCCATTTTTCTTTATCCTAATGGGTATCTCTCCTGGGTACCTGCAAAAAACAGTTTTCCAGACCTTCTAGACAATGTGCTTTAGCGGGCTTCTCTCTCAGAGTCAGGTTTTTGGTGAAAAAATGCCAATTTCAAACATGAAATATGAGGGAGTCCCATGGCATCGATTATGAGGATTTTCTATCATTTATGGAATCTGAGGTCACCCAAATGATGACAGCAGCTCGATCCCTGAGATATCTTTTCCCAGATAACCATACCCTACCTCAGCCATAGCATTCGATGGTTATGTGATGACCCTTGCAACAGGTGGAAAGAAACTGAAGGTTGGCGGTCATATCAGTTTTGGCTACTTGCATAACGACCCTTTTGGCACTCATTTCACATGCAGCCAAATGGCTCTAGATATTTTTAGTGGGTAATCATGCTCTAAAATGATCTTTTGTCTTGTTGACGGGATGATATGTGACAGTTCCCAACCGTTTCCCTATTTTGGACTTTTTGATGGTTTAAGATCCTCCGCGATTTTGTCAACTAGCTGCCAAAAGCTGGATTTTGGCAGCTAATTAAACGTTATCTTTCTTTCCTAAGCCGCCGGAAACCCTACCCGTCACTGTGGTGAATTTCTGCTTTCGGCAGATAGCGACTTTGAAAAAAAAACCCTTTTTAACTGCCAAACAAAAAACTCAAAACCCGATGACGATCGGAAGCTCTAAACACTAAGGATCAAAACTTTAAACCTGAATGCTGCCATAGTGTCACCGATTCAAACCACTAACATCACGACGGTTAAGCATCGGAGGTTGGGAATACTAACCACTAAAACATCGAAACCTCAAACCACTAATGCATCAGAACTTCAAACCACAAGACTCTTCGTAGTGTCGGCGACATAAAGGACAAGCCCTCCGAAGCGTCGAGGTCATAGAGGACTAAACCACTAATCGCTGTCAAAAAATGTTCTGATGGCAGTCAAAATATTTAGCAATAAAACAAAAAAAAGGTAAAAGCCATGGTTCGGTGAAATTCGGTGGCTAATGAGATGTTTTGAGGCTCGCCTAAGCCACCGAATGTACCTTTCCCAGTGCTGCTTGCCACTTGCTTTCGGCAATTTAAACCCCTTTTATCTCTCTTTCTAGTCTACCAAAAGCACCCCTTTTCGGTGGCTAATGAGTTTCTGTAGTCTCTCCTAAGCCACCAAAAGTGTTACTTTGACCCTGCTTGCTCAGACCTCTTTCGGTGGTTTGCCTTTGGCCTGCATTCAACTGTTTAGCCACCAAAACATAGCTTTTCAGTGGTTAATGAGCTATGATAGTCCTCTCCTAAGCCACCAAAAGCTACAACTTGTGAAATTTTCATCCAAACAAAAAACAGAGGCTTTCAAACTGTCAGTCATATTCATATCCTTCATTGCATGAGTTACATTCTTCATACTATCAAAATAAATTATTTTGGGAGATAACACATTTATTTAATATGAATATGTCATAAGGTGAATATGTTGCTCACCATTTAAAGGAATTTAATATGATTACTAGTCAGCTAAGTTTTGTAAAAGTGAACTTTGATGATGAGGTTAGGGGTTTCCCTTACAATTTTGGCATGATGATGTAGATATTGTCATTTAATTAATAAACATAGGGCCTTCAAGCACTTTGGATGGTGGAATTCTAGAGGCATGGGTAGGTAAAAAGGTAAACTAATGATTTATAAGAACGTTTGGTTTTGAAGCATTTGTCCATATTGATAAAGAAAATAGAACAAAGCTTGAGGCTAAATCCAAGAAATGCACCTTTATTGGATATGGGATTGATGATTTTGTTTATCGATTATGGGATTATGAAAATTACAAAATCATTAGAATTATAGATGTGATATTCAACGAAAAGGTTATGTACAACGATAAGTTTCATGGAAAGAAAGAGGAAAAGGAAAACATGGTGTACACAGTGCTTGATGAAATCAAAGAAAATGAAGTTCCAGAGGTACCAAAAAATCAAGAATAGTAGGAGGTACCTCAAACTCTTTCAAGTGTAAGAAGATATACCAGGTTAAGTAGACCCTTTGAACGATTATCTCCTTTACTATATTATTTATTGATGACTAATTCTAGTGAACTAGAATGTTATGAAGAAGCAATGCAAGTGAAAACTAAAAACAAGTGGGAGCAAGGCCTGGATGAGGATATGTACTCATTGGTAAGAAACCATACATGGGATTTGGTTGAGTTTCCTGCAGGTAAAAGAGCATTGCAGAATAAATGGGTTTACAGGTTGAAGGAATAAAAAGGAGGAAAGAAAAGGTATAAGGCTATACTCTTGGTAAACGGGTTTGAAATAACCTGTGGTTGTAAGGATCCGCTTGTTTTTCCCACTGGAAGGTAGATGTATATCCCCTATCCAGTCCATACCCCACTGCTGGAAAGGGAAGGGCCATTAGCAATGAGTGGATTCAAAGGAAAGGATTGTAGTTTCTACTTTCCTGCAAAAAGATGACACTACTCACATGCCCTTATCTTAGAAAAAACATTAGAGGACAAAGTGGGCCAGTAGTATCCGGATCTTAATATTTTAAATCTTGTTGACTTCCAATATTAGTGTCCACCACAAGAAACTTTATGCATATCATTGATGATTACTTATGACTGATATTCATCGACACATTTCAATAAAAAAACCAACAATATGTTTTGAAAACAAGAACCGATCAACAATGCAATATTTGACAGACTTTAATTTTAAAGATATAGCTTTAGAGATATTATAATATGGTGGGCATTGAAATTTCTGCAAGAATTAGATTATATCTTTATACCAAGGTGAAGAAGAAAACATTTCCAATACTTGTAATCTACCATCTTGATTTTTTGTTTATGTTGTAGTTGACTCATTATGAATGTAGTTGAGTCCAAGAGCTTTGCAATTTGATTATGTAAGCAACTTTGCTAAACCTTTTAGCTTAATAAATTTATTAGGCGTAATGTTCATATCATACTCTAGAAGTTTAGCAATCCATTTGGCTCTCTTACCTTCACTATCTGGTTATACCAATATATCCTTAACAATAGAGCAAGGTACATAAGCTATTATATTTTACTGTAGAATATAGATCCTGAAATATTGTTGGAATCACCTCAGTAGACCCAGGTTCATGTCCTTAGTCGTAAAAAAAAACCAAAATATTGGCCCAACAGAGTAGGACTCACTCAGCAACACCTGCAACGCAGATGCAGTCTGACTTAAGCTATCTTATTGGGAACTACCAAAACCAGGTTTCTACATTTAGGTGGGGATTTCTACTCTTGCGGTACTTTATCACAACACTTGACTGAAGTGGGGAATTATACTTCTTGTTCTTTGTCTATTCATTAAATATAACAGTCTACTCATCCATCAACATAGATCACAGTATTTAACATATAAGCCTTATATCATATTCAATATATAGACTATGCAACATAAAATTACACGGGTTTATTCATAAACAGAGACTATGCAACACATTCAGATCTACTTATTCACAATATACATGCAATTGGTAGAAACATAAGCATCAAAGAGACACAAAGACAACATTTAATGTGGAAACCCACCTGAGAAAAACCACAAAGGTGCTCTTCATCGGGCATGAGAAATATGTTAGCACCTTTTGTCTATGCACTCATCTTGTAGAACTTTCTTTAAATATTATTTACAATGTATACAAATTTCTCTCCTCTCATGCTCTCTGGTTTTGGGTCTAAGTATTTCTTCTCTTCTTCTCTCAACAGTCGATTTCACACAGCCTAGATCGATTCCATAGATAAAAATATCTCTTCTCTCTCACCCTACACAGTGATTTACAACAAGCAAATAACAACCAACCAATAGACAACAGCCAACCAACCTCGCACACAACTTGGGTTCTTGCTTTTATAGGATTCTACATGTATTAATCAACCTACTCTTTTATGTTATCCAACAAGATGTCATTTCTATTTTTGTACATTCAATTACAACTAAAAATAGGCACTATCAGCCCAAAATACAATTATGCTTTATTACCAAAATATGCTTTATTCTAACTAACTCCTTACCCATGATCAGTTGAATTGAACTTTTCAACTACTTTACTCTTGTTTTATCATGGTTCCTTCTGTCTAGGCTCCTCTTATGTTGCTACTTCTTGTTACGTCGCAGCTCTTCTTCCTTTTTGTCTTGCAACCAGAATCTGTATCTTCCCAAACAGAATTCTAGCTGAATTCTGCGTAATTTTTCCTAGGGCCAATAAGACCCCAACACTCACCCGTGGCACGTCTCTAGCCACATTAGTCTGAAACCTCTATTATTGCAACCTTGCTTTGAAAATCCTAAAACATTTTCACTACTTGCTTAGTCTCTTATCGCACTTGTTCTTCTGTCCTCTTTAAGTTTTCCACAAGTTTGAAACTAAGGTGTTCTGAATTTGTAACTCATGTTCATCCCAATGTTTGTCACACTTTTTCGTGTACAGTTTGAATGACGCTTGTAACATTTTATGCCTCTTCTTACAGTTATGTAACCCTGTCATTCCTCTTTTGTTGTTGTGTTTGCAGTGTTGTGACCTGTTCTTGTAGCTTCTTCATCTCATCATCCTTATCCATTTTCTCTGTTAATGGAAACTTCTTCATTTGATTCTTCTATTGGTTCACGTCTGTCTTGGCAGTGCACAACTACTCTGTGACTTTATCTAACTCTTCATCTTCAATCAAATTTTCTCACGTCTGAGAAACTTGCTCTACTACATTGGCACAAAGTGCCTTCGCCTCTTCTCTCGTTCTCGCAGTCTCGATTGCTTCTTTTCTTCTCTCTTACAGTACCTCTATAGGTGTACTGGGTTTTACCTATAATTCCAGCTCCGTGACCTTTTTGTGGAGGTCCTCTTCTATTTATCCAAGTTGAAATATTTTGTCTTCTACAAACAACTCATGTGTGATTCCTTCATCAATAAAATTCTTGCAAGCAAGTGTTACACCTACGTCAAGCTGGTTCCTGGCCTCCTCCCATGTCTTGGATATATGCTCACTATCTTTCACTATTTTGTTCATCTTATTGACAGTCTTGTTCGATAATTTTACCTAATTGATTAATGCATGCTCTCTAACCTTCATTTCTGCGACTATAGCATTCTGAATCGCATGCACTTCATACATCGACAGTACAGAGAAATCTATTGTGACATGGGCCAAAGTTTTTACTATGGTATTAAGCTCTGTTGTCCCTAAGTCAATTCCTTGACCCGACACTTGAGAATTTATTGGTGGATTTAGTATCAACGTATTGCTAGGTCACTCTTTAGATGAGCCAGCTATGTCCCGCGACTCAGGAAATTGTGGTGTGTAGTTTATTGACAATCGAACTTCAATTGTTTTACAAACTGTCTGCAGTAAATATTTGATGATGCTTGTTAGTTATGTCCGTCATTCATCTATCTTCTTGAGGCCTACATTGGAAATATATTCTACTGCATATGTTAGAAGTGTGCAATCATCATTTATAAGGCCGATAGTTCCAACAGATTTATCGGCCTTTCTCTTCTTATGACTCCGCATAGACTTGTCATATTGCTTCCTCTTATCCCCCACTTTTGGTTCTTTTGGGGTCATGCTTGAATCATTCTGAGTATTCTTTAGGTTTTCTTCGGGTGGAGGATCTTCTCCTTGTCCTCCATTCTTCTTTTTCGATGGATTTTCATAGCGCATATCTTCTTCTTCTGCAAATAGTTGATCATATGTGATAGGAACTCTCCATACTTCTGTCCAGTCTTGAATGATGGCATCAACTTCAACAGTAGACAACTAAAACTACATCACTAAACATTAGTTTTTTGGATCTTGTCGAGGCTCCCAGAAAATATGATGGGCCCCAACTAAAAATATGATAAGGTTGTGAAACTATTTAGCGGTCGTCATGGTGAGCCTGGCTTGATTCTTAACAAAATATTGGAGGGCCTCACCCTATAAAAATAATTTAACATTATTTTCTTTTTGTCGCTCAGGTTTATCCTTGTTGAACTAGATATTCTGGTATCAAAATGAGTGGCCATAAATAATGAAATGGACTACCTTTCTCATGTACCTAATCTGCATCTGCTAAGAGTTCATTTAACATATAGTGTGACTAGTTGATATGGACTCCTGCTGCACATAGCTCCGCCAAAGTGATTTTCCATGCATTACATTGGTTCGATCGCATCTTCCACAAAAACTTACTAAATAAAACTTTTTCTAGGAACTAAACCTCAGTATCATTGATAGAGGTGATTGAAAAGCCTCATGTATCCCTTGTCATATCATACTTCTCTTTCAACATATTTGTTAATACTATGTCTTGGTCATTCCCAAAAAATGGTGTTGGGTCGATGCCTACAAGTGGTAGCCCAATGATTGTTGTTATCATCTCGACATCCATTGAAATCTTTCAGTTGAGCCATAGAAATCCACCATGGAAACACACTAGTAACTGTTTAACACATGCATTCACCTCTATTGTGTGGCCAAAATGTGGCATGTACATCAGCGATAATAAACCAAATTTGTCCAATCCTCTTTCCCATTCCATTGGAACCGTGCGGATAGGGCCATCCTCTATGTATCATACAATCATCATATATCTTTCCATTTCAATTTAGTAAACTTGTGCAAGTTGTGGTCAACAAAGCTCATGTTTTGCAATATTGGAAGTATGTGTGTCGTTACTCGAACTCCTTTTGATATGGTCGGTGCTACCAATGGATACTTTGCATTTTTTTCGAGTCTGGCCTTAGGCACATCAACTGGTTTGGGCAGGACATAGTTTGGAAGAATGGACTCAAACCCTTCTTCTTCGTCATATTATGGTGTCGATGTTGGTTCCTTCTTGAGGGTACTAGATCATTTCCTTTTTAACGTGTCAGGTGGTTCTATTCGTAACCTAATTTTAGGAATTAATGGTGCATGTTCAATGACTTCTACAACCATGTCTGTCAGTGGAACAAATGTGGCAATGTCTTCCATAATGGGCATAGTTGAAGGTGTCTCGACGCCTGATTCTGTAACAATGCTTGTACTTGACATACAAATGACCATACTCTGCGAAAAATCACCTCGACTCTTACAGTCGCAAACAAAACAACTCAGAGTACTCAGTTGGATGCAATAGAATGAAGGAAACTTCAGCGCGAAGATGATATACGTCTACCCATTCATTCAGTCATCCCTTCACATTAGCAGGTAATAAATGGAAAGGTGGCAACAATTTTTGTCACATGGAGCAATCTTCCAAATCATTACAGGGAAACTGTCAATCAAACCATCACTTCACATATCATTTCAGTGGTATTTATTGTGCATTAAAGAGGGATGTGACCTGTTATCCCTAAAGTTGAACCTAGACTACGGGGGTTCAAGCTTAAGGAAATCTTGTTCAACAATGTACAAATCAAATGAAATCAAACTAAAAACGTAAGCTAGTATGAAATCAGGGCTAATGGAAAATCACACAACTATGATTAAAATAGGCTGAAAAGCTATAAGAAAAATCAAACAAGTATTGAAGAACTAGACTAGTATGAAATCAAGGCTATTTTGTACAGATCACACAACTATCACCGCACTATGCTGGTATATATAAAATCTATGAGAAAATCAAAAGATTATTGAAAAGATAGGCTGGTAGGTCAATCAAAGCCACAAGATTAATCAACAGGAACTGTATAACATAAAATCAAATACAAAGTTCAATATCGAGGTTACTATGATCACAAAGTCAAGAAGTGAAACTGCTTCTGTTTTCTAAATTATAAAGATAATTGTATTTCACGATAAGACTTACTGCAATGGGATTTAATGGACCATATGCATAAAAAATTACCAGAAAAACAATTCATAACATACATAGGCAAATCATCATCATGCTCATTCAGAAATAGAACCTGTACTGAAGCTGCAATATGTTTATGTTATACAAATAGAGCTCAAAACAGGGCTTGCATTCCTCCAATATTTCCAACACCAGTCCCCTCTGCTTCCTTATGAAAGGAAGAACTCTCTTCTCAAATCTCAGTGAAATTAATCACTCTTTTATACATTAACAGAACTCTTTATGTAATCACAACAACACCCTCAAATATTTCATATATTCCATCTTTCTCGTGCACAATCCCCATGTTAACAATTTGTTCTTGTTTGATAGGGTGAAGATGCTTTTCCTTTTGGCGAATTGGGAAACCAACGTTACCTCTCAGGTGCCGATTTGTTGATGTTGGCAAATTTAGCCAATATTTTGTGGCTTAATGACAGATCAAGAAGTGAAGCTGGCAGTTTTATTTAATGCTAAACATTCGTGGCAGAATTTTGATGAACAGGTGTGCAACTGTTCCTGAATGAGATCCATTTACCTAACTTTGTAACTTTCCCTTGGCATTTTTGAGAAATTGGCGATCATGTTGACTCTGCCCTACTGCTGCATGATATGGCAACAACTGAGAGCTTTGAGCCTTTAATTAAGGCACAAAATCATTTCTTCATAGCTGGCAATGATATGATATCCTTCTTTATCGAATTTCGGTGGTTTGTAACATAGAATTCCCCTTAACAAAGATTGAAATCCCATTGGCATTATAATCGATTTTGTAGGATAGCTCGAACTCTGATTGGAAACCCATATACCTTCATTAGCCTGGAATTATGTGAGAGATCAACAGTTTCCAGACTGCAGTATACGCCTTCAAGAATGCATATCTCGGAAATGGATGTGTTCTTCATAGTGAATTTAAAATGATACATGCCAACATCCCAATACAGAAATGATACAAACAACAACTAAGCTTTCCTCCATCAGACCAAATATACAGAGTTAAAAACCAAGTGGTCAAATGTAAGAAACATCGGTCCCTTCAGAATGTTGTATGTGATCGTCGTAACCCAATCTGAAAAATACGACTAGAAACAAGCGTCCGATGGGCAATATTTCGAATGTTTTCTCGTGAGCAATCTCTTGATATGCGAACTGGCTCCCATAATGCTCCTCCAACAATTAGATCCTTAGCATTCACTTCATGTTGTTCCAAGTGGCAGAGTGCAAGCTCAATATCGCATCTAATAGGAGAGGCCTCATTGTTTGCATTTTGTACAATCCAAGGTAATGTCCCATCATCAATTAGAAGAGACCTTCCAGTTTTAATTCCTTGTGTATATGCTCGAGATTCGCATTTTGCAAAGTTTGCAATTCCACAAGCAACTTGTGCAAGGACATCTGAATGACCACATCTAACCATTCCCAACAATGCCCTGATGCCACCTTCACTTCTAAGCTTTATTTGCAACTTATCATTGCCACATAAATTTGTAATTGCTCCAACTACCATTCGAATAGTTTGAGGATCTTCTGCCTCATCTGTGGTCCTTGATAACAAACCAATGCCACCATGATTCATGATAAGCTCTTGGTTGGTCTCATTTATAGCAAGATTTTCAATGGCCCCAGCAGCTAATCTTCGGATGGTCTCGTCCTCTGAGCTCCCCAAAAACATTAACAAGGAATTAAGACCGCCAGCCTCAATAGGACGTATTATTCTATCATGAAGTGTATAGCCAGGCTTCAAAACCACAACCACACTGCCAGGCTGCTTACTATCATTTTGAATTTGAAATACTGCCTTGTGAGTATGCGGGTCAAATAGCTCATTTAGTGGATCAAACCTTTGGACTCCATGCTTTTTGAAAACCTGGACGTATTTGATGATCTCATTGCTTGCAAGCTGTTGAAATCTTAATTTATATGCAAGTAGAACCTGAAGTATACTTGATTCAGGCATTCATGCTAAAGTCATAGAATGTTCAGGAGTCTCAACAACCACATCATGAGAGCCGAATCCAGTAAGGGTAATATGCACGAAGATGCTTCTCTAATATGCTTTGAACAATACTTTTTTGAACCTCTCTGCCCACCGGGATTCATTATAAGTTCGTTTGAAACTCTGCTGC
The DNA here is from genome assembly GCA_001517045.1 of Pseudotsuga menziesii. NCBI lineage: Eukaryota > Viridiplantae > Streptophyta > Pinopsida > Pinales > Pinaceae > Pseudotsuga > Pseudotsuga menziesii. The sequence goes on from LPNX010919624.1 coordinate 140,924, forward strand.
CAGTAAGTAAAATGCTGCCAAAAACTAAAATTTTGTTGGAGCAGATCTGATGATAACATGACCAAAAAGTACACCATTGAAATCTCCCACATCCTCAAATTAACTACATCCAACTATCTTTTTGCGACCAAATGTCCTCACGTGACTATTTTTTTCTTCCTGTGACAGTTATTTGGACTTTGACACATTTCTTTCCTTGTGACAGATGAAGAGTGTGTGCCACCATTTTTCTTCTACGACAGATAGATAGTCTGTGGCCACTTTTCTATTTCCTCGACAAACACATTGTCATCGCCACAAAACAAAAACACTCATAAATCTGCATTTTTTTTTCCAGTCGATCAAGTCACAACTATCCTAATAGGGCTTTAGTCGACTTCCATTCACAAGTTCTTTGAAAAGCGTTCCATCTAATTTTTGTAATTACACTACACCTCCTTCAGTGATTTAAATGAAAATATATGGTCCCAACCAATTTGTTTTCAGCTTTCCAGGGTGCTTTAAAAATTCACTGTCATATAGGAGGACAAGTCCTCCAATCTCAAATTGCTTATTCTTAATGTGTCGGTCATGCCATACTTTTTATCATTCCTTCTCAACATTTTGATGATAACCTAGGACAAAATGTTCTTCCTCCAACTGCACAAGCTGCAATGATATTTCTTCGATAGCATATACATCAGTCATTTCAGTAATCATAGCTATCCTTAAATTGGGTACATTATATTCCATCGGCATAACAGCTTATTTCCATACACCAGTCAGAATGGATTTTGGTCTATCAACTTCTTATAGGTCATGCAATATGCCCATAGGACCGCATAAATTTTTTGGTCTCAATCATCTCTTTGAACATTGCAAAGCGTTGTTAATGTGTTCTCCAGGATCTTGTTGAATGCTTCGATAGCACTATTCGCTTCAAGGTGATATGGTGTTGTTTTCCTATATTGGATTTGGAATTCTTCAGTTAATTCGTCGATCAATTGATTGAAAAAATGAGTGATTTGATCACTTATCAAAAATTTTAGGCATCTGAATCTAGTCACAACATTGTTGAACATAAATTTTGCAGTAGTCAAAGCAGTACAATCCTTTACTAGCATTGCCTTGACCCATTTAGTCAAGTAATATGTTGTCACAGTAATAATGTATCTTGGGGCCTGCTCTTTTTCATGGTGGGTTGACAGGACCCACAAAATCAACAACCCATTTTTCAAATGTCTGCAGAGTGTTAGTTTTTCTTAGGTCTTATTAGATTATTTAGGATCTTTGTCTGAAAGAATAACAAGTACAATAAGATGCATAAGATATAACCTATACACAAGACACAAATATTTTCACCTGGGAAAGCATAAAGGAGAAAACCCTGCAAAGTTACTCAAAATAGTACAGTCACAAAGACTGTGTCATAAGATGATCAAATCCAATAATAAAAAGTATTCAGCAGCTCTCTCTCTCTCATGTGAACTTGAGATTGTGAGGTGTTTATAAATGAGGGAGAGTGCCTCCATATTTATACCTTTCAAGTGACTGACCTTTTACATGACTGGGCTGACTAAGGTGTTTATACATGACTTGTTTCACTTACAGGGCTGACTTCTCCTAGAGAGACTCCAAATACACATTACATGATCTTACACTGGGGACTATTGCCCCAACTTACAACGGAGGTTGTACCTCAAGGTCTAGACACAATAAAGACATCTCGTAAGGAGGAAAACACATCTCCAATGGGGGTACAACAAAATACCATAATAATATATATCACAATGTCTTCTGAAGTTACAAATACATCAACACTCCCTCTTAACTAGGAAGGTATTGTCTCTCTTCCACAATCATCAACACATATGGTTAAGTCTTTATCACAGAAACATAGAGTCATCATCATAGTTGCTTCCATCATCATGTTATTATATGATGTTGTATATCAAATTAGGGTTTTGCGTTTCATTGAACATAATCTCCTTTCATATATTCAAATTGGTTTGAGGAAGGTTAAGTTTGTTTTTCATGTCTCTTGGAGCAAGAGGAGCAAGAGAAGGATTGAAGGGGTGCTTGGATCAACCTTCATGGGACTAAGGTATGAACCTATCTAATCTCTGAATATTGTTTACATTTACTTGTAGAACTGTATGCATCTATCTTTAGACCCTAGTATGTTTATGGCCTCTTAACCCCCAGCCATAGGAACACTTTCCTCTTCAACAAACATGTCTCTTCATTTCCTCCATATTATTATCCATATCAACTAGATCATTTGTTTTCACAGACCCTTTAATCAGATCTTCCAACTTGGATACCCGAAAAGATATGTCTTCACTTTCATCGTAGTTTACGGGTGAATCCTATGTTGGATTGAGTGGAGTGGTGTGGACTTTAACATCAACTTTTGGTTCCATGTCAAACAAAAGAAATAGGTATCTACGGTATTCATCACATATTTGAGATCAATCGAAATACATCAATCTACTAGAAGTTATTCAAATTTGAAACTATGTACCTTATTAACCCTGGTTTGGAGATTGTTTTGTTGGTTGACCATCCTATTAATAGAAATATTACAATTTTATCCCTTATGAATCTGAATTTTTTTCTTGTAGCATCCTAATATATCATCTTTCAAATGACACAAGAGGAAATGTGCCAAGAGGAAATGTCTGCAACATTCCCATAATTTGTTGGTTTTTAAATTTTCAGGAGAGAAAACTTGTACATACTTCCATGTATTCAATTTTTGTGATATTGGTCCGAAATTTCTACAAAACATAATGTGGTATATCTTATTTCTAATAAAATAGGTCTTACTCAATTTGGATCTAGCATGCTTCAGATATAACATTTTTCCCAAAACACCTATTTGAGACTAGTTTTGGACTAGTTATAAACCCCAACTTCCATTGGGTTTAATGTTGAACCTATAATGGCTATAATGTTGAACCTGTAATGATTTAGGGTTTGAAAATTGTACCAAAAATAACTCAGCCTATCCTCTACATCCCATCCAATTTTCACTATCTCAAAATTTGTAGAAAAAAAACTTATACCAAAAATCCCAAGGTGGCTAGTTTTGGAAGCGTCCAAGCTCTGATACCAAATGTTATGTAACAAATTCCCCCAAAGAGCATAAATAGACAATAAAGAGTAATACATGCCATAATAAGAAAAGAAAGGGATGAATATTAAGCCTCTTCGAGGGGGGAATATCCTTATACAATGTATTACATACACGAGACAAGACAAAATGATATTATTCAAATGAAAATGTCTCCTTGATATATATAGGAGAAAAAGAGGTACAATTAGCACTAATGGACTCAAGATGACATCAATTATATAAAAATACTAATATAAAGTACCCAATTTAATGGGGAATGGGCCCAAGTTAGGACTTAACACCTATCACATGTCTCAAGTCATTGTAAATGATCACAAATGTGGGCATTGTTGGTATGATGAAATTCAATGACCCTCGTAATGTGGCAGAGTTTGGAAGCATGCATTGATTTTGTTTAACCATCATAGATCCAAATCCTAGGCTCTATCAAACGCCGAGAGGGATCAAATCTCTCAAATTCCAAACCTATTCTTAAGTATTTCCCTCCTAAAACGATGGGTTGTTTAGGAAGCCTTGCACATGGTCTTAAAACCATTTGCAAGGCACTCCTAAACCATGTATAATAAAACCATGGGTTGTTTAAGAGGCCTTGTACATGGTTTTAAAACCATGTGCAAGGCCTCCTAAACAACCCATGGTTTTAAAACCATTTGAAAAACCCTCCTAAACCATGTACAATAAAACCATGGGTTGTTTAGGAGGCCTTGCACATGGCTTTAAAACAATGTGCATGGCCAACATTTTTTTTGCAGATAATTCATTTTTTTTATTTTTTATTATTTTGTTAGGGATGAACATTACAACATCTCCCCCATATTGTTTTGTTTTTCTAACTGAAATTTTTTTTGGAGAATAATTAAATTTTTAATTTTTAATTGTTTTGTTAGGTAGCAACATTACAACATCTCCCCCATATTAGGTTGTTTTTGTGGTCGGCGTTTATTTTGGCGGATAATTAAAATTTTTATTTTTATTATTTTGTTAGTAACAGACGTTACTTAACAAACGTTACAAGATCTCCCTCATATTAGGTTGGTTTTTTTCTGACATTTAATTTGGAGGATAATTAAAAAAATTATTTTTTATTATTTTGGTAGTAACAAACGTTACAAGATCTCCCTCATATTAGGTTTTTTTTTGCCGACATTTATTTTGGCAGATAATTATTTTTTTATTTTTTATTATTTTGTTAGTAACAAATGTTACTCGACAAACATTACAAGATCTCCCTCATACAAGATTCCACAAATGTTACAAGATATCCCTCATACTGGGTTGTAGAGCACCTCTCAGCGCAATAACATCAAACTCCTCATTGGTGGCCTAGTTCTTGTTTTTCCTTCATACCTCCTCCATTATGTCTTAAGAGCTTGCATCTTTTTATTTTATTCTTTAATTTCCAAGGTCTTGCAAAAGGGCCTATCACATGTCTCAAGCCACTTTAAATGAGCACAAATGTGGGCAACGTTGGTGTAATGAACTTCAATGACCCTCATAATGTGTTATAGTTTGGAAACATGCCTTGATTATGTTTAACAACATCAAGCTCCTCCTTGATGACCTAGTTCTGGTTATGCCCTACAATAATGATTTGTTGGACATAGCCATGAAGGGAGGCTATCATGTTAGAAAACATGACTGTAGAGCAATAATAAATATACAGTTAAATCATTAAAAAGCATGAAAAAACACATTTAACACATTACATAGAAACATAGATATAACGTGGTTCACCCAAGAGATGGGATACATCCACACAGAAATTGTTAGTCCTTTTATTAGCGTCCAGAAAGATGAATGGATACAACCTGCAAAAAACCTGTTGCACTTCCTCTTCACACTCCCACAGTCTCTCTCACAAAATCACAGAGATTGTTTACAATGATACAATACAATACCATACCATACACAGTCGTATTACAATGATTTTCTTTTATAGGGGAAATACGATGGGAAAATACTACGGTTAACCCAATACCATGGGTCCACAAAACTGTTGGCCAACAAACATCCCAAAACAAATTATGAACCCCTGTATCTCGGGGGCGTTGCCCCCGAACCCCCTTTTTCGGTGCGCTGCCCCAAACCCCAAAGTTGGGGAACGAGTGTACAATAAACCTAGGGTACAAACACAACTAAATAACATCTCTCAATCTGGAAGATAATGCTCCACAACCAACAACCTCCCACTTGAAGACTAATCACAACAAATCCATCGTTGTTGCACATGCTGGACTATGCTCTGGACCTTAGACTTGGATAATTTCTTATTTTCACTTTCATGCTTGAAGACCAACAAAAACAGAGCAGGAACTCAGTTTCTCTCTGGTTACTCCATTTGTCAACATGTCTGTAGGATTCTGGATAGTATGTATCTTTTCCAGTTTTAACAGTTCTTCATCTAGAACAGATCTTATGAAGTGGTACTTGAGTTATATATGTTTAGTCTTCGAATGAAAGGCCGAGTTCTTTGAAATATGAATGGCACTTTGGATGTCACTGTACAACATTTTATTCTCTTGCTTCTTACCTAATTCCTCCATGAACCTTTGCAACCAAATCATCTCCTTACTAGCCTCTGTAGCAGCAACATACTCTGCTTCCATTGTTGAAAGTGCAACAACCTGTTGCAGTTTTGAAATCCAACTTATTGTTGTTCCACCCACAATAAACACATACCCTAGGGTGCTCCTCTTGTTGTCTTTATCACCAGCCATATCTGCATCAACATATCCCTATAGAACAGTGTCTGGACCTCCAAAACATAATGCATGAGAAGTGGTACCTCTCAAATACCTGAGAATCCATTGTACTTATTTCCAATGCTCTTTACCTGGATTATTCATATGCCTTCCCACAACTCCCACTGCATGTGCAATACATGTTCTTGTGCACACCATGGCATACATCAAGCTTCCAATGTCTGATGAATAGGGAATCCTGGACATGCAATCTATCTCTTCTTGTGTCTCTGGACACATCTCCTTACTTAGTTTGAAATGGTTGGCTAAAGGTGTACAAATTGGTTTTGCATTTTGCATTCTAAACCTCTGCAACACCTTTTCTATGTACTCACCTTGAGACAACGTCAATTTGTGATTTTTCTTGTCTCTTGTTATTCTCATACCAAGGATTTTCTTTGCAGCACCCAAATCCTTCATTGCAAATGATTTAGCTAGTTTTCTTTTGAGCACATTTATATCCTACATGTTAGACCCTGCAACAAGCATTTCATCCACATACAATAACAAGATAATATATCTTCCGTTATGTAGCCTCTTGAAATAAACACAATGGTCAGAATGACATCTATCATAACCTTATTCTGTCATAAACTTATCAAATTTTAAATACCACTGCCTTGGAGCTTGCTTCAGGACATACAAGCTCTTCTTCAACCTGCAAACCAAATTCTCCTTCCCTTTGACCTCATACCCCTATGGTTGCTCCATATAAATATATTCCTCTAAATCCCACTAGAGAAAGGTTGTTTTTACATCTAATTGTTCAAGATGCAAATCTTCTACCACCACTATACTTAAAATAGTTCTAATTGAAGTCATTTTAACAACAGGAGAAAATATTTCATCAAAGTCTATACCTTTCTTTTGTGCAAACCCCTTTACAACAAGTCTAGACTTGTACCGCTTCTTGCCTCCATCTTCTTCCTTTAACCTGTAAACCCATTTATTTTGCAATGCCCTTTTTTCTACAGGAAACTGAACCAAATCCCAATTCTGGTTTCTTACCAATGAGTCCATCTCCTCATTCATGCATTTCTCCCACTTCTTTCTAGTTTTTACCTGCATTGCCTCTTCATAACATTCTAATTCACCAGAATCAGTCATCAATAAATAATACAGTGAACGAGAGAATCATTTAGGGGGTCTACTTAACATGGTACATTTTATTACAGTTGCAAGAGTTTCAGGTACCTACTGCTGTTCTTGATTTTTTGGTGTCTTTGGAACTTCATTTTCTTTTATTTCATCAAGCACTGTGTACTCTGTAGTTTCCTTTTCCACTTTCTTTCCCTACAACCGATCTTTGTACATAACCTTTTCATTGAATACTACATCTCTAATCCTAATGATTTTGCGATTTTCAAAATCCCATAAGTGATAACCAAAATTATCAACCCCGTATCCAATAAAGGTACATTTCTTGGATTTAGCTTCAAGATTTGTTCTATCATCTTTATCAATATGGATAGATGCTTCACAACCAAAAGTTCTCATAAATGAGTATTTTACTTGTTTGCATGTCCATGCCTCCTCTATAATCCCACCATCCAAAGCGCTTGAAGGCTCTCTATTTATTAAATAAACAGCAGTGTTTACAGCATTAGCCCAAAATTGTAAGGGCAACCCTACATGCAATCTCATACACCTTGCACACTCCATGATCGTTCTATTCATCCTTTCTGACACACCATTTTCTTGTGGTGTTCCAAGGATTGTCTTCTCTCTGCAAATCCCAATGTGAATAGTAACTATCAGACTCCTTGTGGTAGTATTCACCTCCATTATCAGATCTAAGACATTTCAACCTTTTTCCTGTCTCATTCTTAGCCAAAGCTTTCCACTTCTTAAAAGTATCAAACACATCAGATTTATGTCTAATGCAATAAACCCAAGTTTTTCAAGTTGCATCATCAATAAAAGTAAAATAATAACGAGAGACACCAAGAGATTGTACCTGAGTTGGTCCCCATACATCTATATGAACAAGCTCTAACTTTTCAATCTTCTTTTGTTTTTCAACCCTAAGAAATCTAACTTTCTTGTTTTTTCCATAAACATAGTTCTCATAGAATTCCAAACTTACCTGCTTCAGATCTGAAAGAAGGTTTCCTTGAGTGGAGAATTTGCATCCCCTTCTCACTTATGTGGCCAAGCCTATGATGCCACAATGCTGCACCTGTTTCTATGGAAGCTAAATAGATAGAATAATCAGTATTATGAGGACATAAATATAATGTACCTACCCTATCTCCTTTTGCTATTACCAGTGATCCTTTAGTGATCTTCTACCATGTTTCTCCAAACGTAGACAAACAACCGCTATCTCCCAACTGCCCTGTTGAGATCAGATTTCTTTTCATAGCGGGAACGTTCCTTACATCTTTTAGCATCCATTCACTTCCATTATTTAACTTAATTCACACCTTACCCTTTCCAACAATTATACATGGTTCATCATCCCCCAATAAAACATGTCCAAAATCACCTTGAACATAATCATGACAGAATTCCCTATGGGGTGTAGCATGACATGAAGCCCCTGAATATACTACCCAGTAATTGCTAGTATTATCTAATGCAAGAATAAAAGCATCTTGTAACACATCATCTGCTACATTTGTTTCCTAAGTAGTCTCTTGCTGCCTCTCACCTTTCTTCTTTGGTTCTCTATAGTATTTCTTCAGATGTCCTTTCTTACCACAGTTCCAACACTCTATTTCTTTGAATATGAACTTAGATCTTCCCTTTTTAGACTTACGGCAATTTCCTGGGATCCTTCCTCTCTCCTTTTGTCTCCCTCTGCTCTCCATGGTCAACGCATTACCTAATGTCTCACCTGTGCTTTTCCTTTTCATTTCCTCGCTAAGAATAACACCAACAACATCATCAAAATTAGGAGTGTTTGAACTAGGGACAGAGTTATTTACAGCCATGACCAAGCTATTCCAGCTTTCTGGAAATGAGCACAAGATTAGAAGAGCCCTAACCTCATAATCAAAGTTCATGTTTACAGAACTTAACTAACTTGTAAGTGTATTAAACTCATTTAAATGGTCAACAACAGATCCACCTTCTGACATATTCATATTAAATGGACGCTTCATTAAAAAACCTTGTTGGAAGCCGAGGGTTTTTCATAGATTTTCGCCAATGCACTCATCACACCTCTGTTGTTTTTTCTTTCGAAATATTGAAATCCACCGTTGAATCCAAGCACAACCTTATTGTTCCTAGTGCCTTTCTGTTAAGAACCTCCCATTCTTCATCCTTCATAGCTGCCGGTTGTTTTGCTTTTCTGCCCAACGACAGGTACAGATCCTTCTGGTACATATAGTCCTCCATTTGCATCTTCCATAACTAATAGTTTTGGCCATTAAATTTCTCGACCCTAAACTTCCCCTCTTCTTCCATTGCCCCCACCTGAACCGGGAACCCTTCTTTCCTGCAAGTTTACCAGCCAAATAGACCTTTTTGGCTCTGATACCAATTATTACAGAACAAGACCACAGAGCAATAACAGATATATAGTTAAATTATTAAGAAAGATGCAAAAACACATTTAACACATTACAGAGAGACACATATATAATGTGGTTCACCCAAAATATGGGCTACATCCACACAGAAATTGCCAGTCCTTTTATTAGCATCCAGAAACCTGAAGGGATACAAGCTGCAACAAACCCGTTGCACTTCCTCTTCACACTCCCACAGTATCTCTCACTGTTGCACTTGGAAATTCTATGTTTCCTATCAGCCTTCCTGGAAATTCCACATTTTCCATTTTCCTTCTGGAGAACCTGACCTGAGATGCTTTGGTTTCTTTTTTCCCATACCTTGGAGGGTCGGCACCTTTTGTCCTTTCACACAGAGCACCGACGATGCTTCCCACTGTGGAGTAAAGAGCGGTTATACCCCTTTCTTTGACATAAAATTAGGTCAGCACACATGCCCTTTTTGCCAAGAGCATCGATAGTTCAAAAAGAGGGAAAAATAAGGTTCTAGAAGCTTCCATATGGAAGCCTCCATGAATTCAACTCCTACATGCTTGGGAGAGGTGGCATTCGCTTCCCTCACCTATTGGGATCACATCCTATCCATTTCCCAAGTCATCTCATGTGTTCTAGGCCTATAAATGAAGCCTTCATGATGTGAGTGGGAGAGGCCAAGAAAAGTACCCTTATGTTGTTGGATTGAAGTCTGAATCAGAGGCAAAGTAGAGTTGGCTTGCATATGGAGAGATCATCATAGTTGTAGAGGATTGTATATGTTCTTGTAGAGATCGAAGCCATCAACATCAAGGCTTGTTTTTACTTCTCTCTCTTTCATAATTAATACAAAAGTGTTCCCCTTTCCTATATTTGATGTGTTAATCTCAACTAAATATTATCAGATTCCTTGATCACTGATATGAGTAACTAGTTTATCATGATGCTCTCACTCTGTATGTTTGTCTCGTGATCTGTTTTACAGGTATTGAACATTGTGAAGACTTTTTGGAGCAAGAATAAAGAGATTTAAATCTGAGGTATCATGTTATCTTATGTTATTAATTAATTACTTAAGGAAAGGATATATTGTTGTGCTTTTTTGTTCTACACTTGTACGTTGCAGGGTAGAGGAACAAACAGTGTCCGCACTGATTGCATAATTCCTTATAACAAATTTGGCGACCATAATGGGGATAGTAATCCAATCAAATCTCGGGTAGATCCAGTCATATCTGGTACAAATCCAGTCATATCTACAAGCTTTGGTAACCATTCCACATATGAAGGTTATTCTCTCTCCTTTTATTCATTTTGGTTGATAAGGTAAGCCATTCATCTTAATTTTCTAACTTGTTGCCTCTGGGAGTTGTGTTCACTCTTTACGATTTAACTCAATCCATTTTATGGTTTCTCCTATAGATCCTTAATTTTTTCAATATGTTCATCGACCGATGCACCCACCTTTGGCTGACAGAGCACCGACCCCTGCACGACCTGTTTTCTTCTTCATCAGGAGCGTTGACAGTACCTTTCTCCAAAATTGACAAAGCGTCAACAACGCCTTCCTTCAGAAGCTCAAGTGTGCTGATCCAAGTTACAGCGACCTAGTGTAGTGCGTTGAGGTAGGCCTTCAAATTGCCTGTAAAAATATTTTTATTGCCTGTGAAAATTTCTCCTTTAATCTTTTCACACTTTTTGTTTCTCTGAAATTTCTTGTGTGTTCTACTTGTTTGCTTGTTTCCTGAGTTTGGTGGTTTTTGTGGATCTGATTCTCTTTTTTGAGCTCAGATCCAAAACGTTTATTTTCTTCATTGTTAGAAAAGAAGAGTGGAAAACGTTCAGTTTTGGATTTTAAAGTGGTTATTCTCTGAAAATTTTGTTCTTGAAAAGAAACCTATAGCCTCTTTCTGAATTAATTTTGCTTTAAGGTTGTGTGCCTTTCATTTTCCAAAAAGTACAAAAAGAAGTTTATTATTTTTTCTTGTTTATGCTTGAGAAAGCTCCATTTTCCTTTACATAAGTGATTTAGACAGATAGGTCTTTTTGCATTATAGAGAAAGTTAGTTTTGTATGCACGTTAAGAGGCTTTGTTTTCTTTCCTTATACAGAGATTTAGAGTGCTTGTTGAAAAAGATTTATGTTTGAAAGAACTCTTTTTGCATTTCTTGTTAGATCTTGTTTTGTTACTGAAAGTGGCATTCGATTTAGTGTGTTTTTGAAAGAAAAAAGAAACTTGGTCTCTTCCTTACCCTAGTTAGTTCTCATCGAAGTCAAAAAGTGATTTTTCATATAGATTAAATCTGCATTTTTGGAGACAACACCTCACAAACATTCACTAATCATTCAGATAAAATAAATGGCAGCTTTAGGTTAAAATTTGTATAGAAAATTGAGTGATAGTTTAGTGACGTGTTCGGGCGTCGTAAAACATAGGAGTTGTCATTACTCACATGCACTGCAACCTAGGACTCACGCGGTTCTTCCACGTATAGTCGGTATATTGAACGACCTTTTCACGTACCCTTGAGGTATATAGAAAGGTACTTCACGTAATCTATTGTATATCAAAAGGCCCCTTATGGATGGTTGTCCATTAGATAGCACTACTACCGATTTGAGCTCCCACGTACCTTATGTATATCGGGAGACCCCACTAGGATTCCTTGTCCAACTGAGAAAACCCCTTTGGTCATCTTGTTTGGAGAAATACACCGAAAATAGCATTCGGGGAGACTACTATGCACGTACCCCTGTGGTATATCCCGAGTTGCACCTTCTTGACAATCCTGGTGAGAGACTGACTATTCTGAACCTGTCCTATCACTTAAGACTGCTTGCGACCTTTAACTCTGGGTAGGTCTGTTTGTGTGCTTTTTCCTCTTTTTGACCTAGATTAGAAAACTGTCAGCCACCACCATGGCTGAGAAACTTATGAGGCATCATTCCCATAGATTACAGGGTTTACCTCCTGACTCTCCTCCAGCCATGGAAGGACAAGAAGGGGTAACCATGGAACGACCAGCTTCTGCTAATGCTCGTATGGAAACTACTCCAGCTGCCGAAACTAGAGAAGATTTCTCTGTCTATAACAATCCTTTGGTTCAAATGCCTCCTACAACGAACACTACCTTTAAATTTTCGATGGAGGGTCAACCCGACTCATCCAATTAGACTGTTAATCACCCACCTGATGAAACTATAGAGGCATAGTATGGTCCAAACGCTCCTTTTTGTAGAACGTCTATGGTAAAAATCATTACTGAATACAGAAATACCACAACGAAGCTTGATATACTTACTCCTTTAAGGATAAGTCTTGAGAATGCTCGTCAAATGAAGAGTTCTTTTGAGAATCCTTCAAGTATGCACGCAGTTTATGTGAATGTGCAAAAAAAATTTAAAATGTAGAAAAGTTGAGAAGGAGAAGTTTTTCTCCTCTTCCTAGTCTTACAATAACCACCCCATCTGGGTATCGTGCCCATTCATCCCCACATGTAGTACAACTTTCGGAATCGCCAAATCAAAATTTGGTTACTCAGAATCCAGTTTCCACTCCCACCCCTAGTCATAATCCAGTCCAAACACCCTCTCCCAGTCATAATTCCCCATATGTTTCGAACTCTCCAATAGTTTCTACACCTGGAGGGGAACCCCTAGCACAAATTTCTTTATCTACTGGAGGGACTCCTTCAAGTATGGGGCAAAAATTACCTACTGGGCCACCAGCAATGAACTTTCCTCCTCCCAATACCACCACAGTTGTACTTCCTTCTGGTCAAGGGGGATCCTCATGGGTCCAAACTACCATCACTCCATTTTCTTGGGGATATACTTATCTTGGGAATCAACCACCCTCGATTCAACTAGCTTATAAACCCATACCATCAGGGGTTGTATATCCTGGAATTCCTTACCCTGGAAATGCTTTTGTGCCTTGGGGACACCCAAATTGGTCTAATGTCCCATCTTATGGAGGAGTTTATTTCCCTACTGTTGGAGGATACGGACCTCCACCTGAAGGTCCTCCGCCTGGAGGATCTCCCAGAGGACTTGAAGGACCTGGACAACCCGGTGGACCATCTGGAGGACCTCCTCCTAGAGGACCCCCACTTGGAGGACCTAGAGGACCCAGTGGACCATCAGGAGGACCTCTTCCTAGAGGACCCCCACCTGGAGGACCTAGAGGATCTAAAGGATCTGGAGGACCTGGTGGAACATCTAGAGGACCTCCTCCTGGAGGCCCACCACCTAGAGGCCTACTACCAAATGGACCACCCCTTGGAGGCCCACCTCCCTCGGGCGACCCTTCATCTGAAGGACCTTCGAATAACCAACAAGCCTTGGGGGCATCCTCTATGCCTATTTATGAATCGGCCTATGATCCCACTGGTCAGCAAATGCCATATCAGTACTACCAGTACCCGTAGCCGAACCAACAATTTCCATTTTTGGAAACATTAGATTTTCCATATCTGTCTAGATTGATAAATGATCCAATCCATTATGACCCCTCTTGGCCAGCCATTCCGGTCAAGTTACCTTCCGATATACCAAAATTCGATGGTAAACTGGGTGAGGACCCAAAAAACCATGTGATGACCTTTCATATTTGGTGTTCATCGAATTCATTGATGGATGGCTCGATCCGTCTACGACTATTCCAATGAACCCTCACATGCATTGCTGCAAAATGGTATATCGAGTTACCGCAGCACTCTTTTTGGGACTTCAATGCTTTAGCTATGGATTTTTTAATGCACTTTCAGTTACCTATCCAGTGTGAAATAGGTATAGACCTATTGACCTTGCTTCAACAAACAACATCAACACATATCTCTGATCATATTCATGAATGGAGAAGAAGACGTAGGTTAATCAAGGCCCCCATTCCTGATCAGTTACTAGCTGACTGGTTTTACAAAGTCTTTACTTCCACCCATTGCTAGAGATGTCACCATGGGAGGCGTTGTTACCAAAGAGCAGGCTATTAGCCATGCATAGTACCTAGATTTGGTTTATTCAAAATCAGGTACTTTGTATGATCTGATTCCCCATGCTCCTCGGCCTACAATGGATCCATAAATACCCACAACTGAACCACCTAGTGATGGTATACATGGTTCAATTCAAGCACAAACAATGACAAAATATTCTAAAAAGAAAAATCAAACCACCTCACCAACAAACCCACCTTCCAAAACTGCTTCCTCTCCCGTTGCTTCCGCTGAAGTAAACGCAGTTCAATCCACGAAATCTTCGAGCGGAAAGAAAAAGGGAAAGAATAAATCAAAAAAACGTGATAATCAACAAGAAAGTAACAAACCATAGAACCCTGACGTTGATTCTAAAGGAAAAAGAAAGGCAAAATATCATTTTTTATGTAGAAATTATAAAGCCTTGATGGCATAAGGAATTTCATAAACAAGCTAAGGATCTAGGCACACAATTAACCTCACATAGAATTGTAGAGAATTAGCATAAGGAGAGAAGAAAAAGAATTAATGAACACACATGAATGAATGAATTGTAGAGAATTAGTATAAGGAGAGAAGAAAAAGAATTAATGAACACACATGAATGAATGATCAATAAATGATAATTGATATTATTACATAGGTAATACATCATTATAAAGGAAAAAGGAGTTGCTAGAATACAACTCAAGCTAGCTCATAAAGCAGGCTTACTAATTATGATAAACCCCATAGTTGACTAAAGCACTTTCTCAATCTATCAAGCACCTCACAAATTAGCAATAGCATGTGTGAGTGATGATGAGTGAAGGAAAGACTTCCTAATCCTAGAATATGGAGAGAAAATAATGGAGGATGGGTTGGCAACAAAATCTGCCATTTTCCTAGTTGACTAGCTTTACCTTATCCATAGAAAATTAGGATAAAGCAGAAAAAGCAGAATAAAGAAGAATCTGATGTAAAGCGCGGTTACCAATTCTAGATGGCCATAAAGTGGTCAAGATCAACCCAGAATCATAAATAAATCATTCCAAGGATATAGATGGCAAGTATTGACTCTAAGGTGCAAGTGGATGCTAATTCTCTAAGCTAGTGGGTAGGAAATTAATCAAATAATGATTAATTATTTTATGAGTGGGTTTATTATATTCCAACACCCCCCTTTAAGCCTAACTTTATGACGATATTCCTAAACTAATCAGAAATATATATGCATATAGGGCCCAGCATTAAAGCTATGGTCACCCTTTTACAATTTATCTTGTCCAAAGAAATGAGAAAAGAGGCAAAACCTCAAGGGGAAAATCCTCCCTCAAGAAAGAACATGAAAAGCAATACCAAAAATGTTGAACTGCTGGTGTTGCTACTGCTCCAAACTAAATGCTGATGTCTAGAGGAATCTTCTTCTTGGGAAGAATATAAATCTGCTCACCTAGATCAAGTACAACTGCAGGATGGAAACTAGGACCATGTAGAACAACTGAAATCCAATGATGTGAAGGAAATACTGAAGGATCTTGAGACTTGTAATCAACTCCAAGATGATGAGATGACTTGAACTTCGAACCAGTAGATATGAAATGAGCTCCAGATGGGTGAAATAATTGTCCAAGCAAATGTATAATGTCTCCATCTTCATTTACATAGAGAGGGTGTGTGGAAGTGATCTTGTAGGAACATAGAGAAGGCATAGGAGCAAAGAGTGCAAATGAATGGGCTCCATGGGTTTATCTAGCTTCCAAAGAATCCAATAGATCACAAATAAGCACAACAGTAGACTCATGGGAATATACTGGTAAATAATCCTCTATGGTAGAAGTATGAGAGGAGGAAAGATAGTGATGTTCAAAATCTTCAAGGAGGCTCTGAGAATGAGTGCCAAGAACAGAGGAGCTATAGAAGCACATGGGATCAAGTATGGTAACTGGAAAAAAACTAGAAGGACTTTATTTGGCTAAGCAAACATCCTAGAAGTCATTGGGTTGTGCACCATCAAGAAGAGAGGCATGCACAAAGTGTGAGAGGTCTGGCATATGGATCTTAGAATCCATGATATAAGACATAGAGAACACTAAATGTGTGAGTGAATCATCAATAGCAATAGCAGCTCCATTAGTCACTTCTTTATCATCAACAACGTCATAAGAAGATGAATCAATATCTTCTACTTCAAGAGACATAGAAAAATATGGATATTCAATATTTGCTTCTTGATTGAAGGAGGAAGCATTCAAATCAAAGAGAGTAGTAGAAACAAGAATTGTATGAGAAACTTCTTCTTCATGATCAACTTCATCAGAGACTGTAGAGGCCAAGACATCTTGAGAGAGAGAAATCATTGAGGAGCTAGAGGTACACTCCACATAGCTAGAAGGATCCTCATTGTCCTTTCCAAAAACTCTATCCAATGTTGTCCAGAGATCCTTTGGGTAATCAACAGAATCAATAAGGTAGTGCATGCATGGAGAGATAGCTAGACAAATAGCTCCAATTGCTCTATCATAGTCATTCAACTAGTCACTTTTCTCTTCATAAGACTCTTCACCAGCTCCAATAGATATCTCATAGAGACCTTGTCTCTTTATATATGAAATCATCTTTAATTTCCACTCTGAATAGCTTGTGAATGGAGAAAGAAGAGGAACTGATACTCTTGAATCCATTCGAAGTTGAACCTGCAAATTTGAAAAAGGAGGATTGATTAATGAACTCTCAAAGATATGATATCATGTAGAGCTTTGATATCCTCTGCTCTGATACCATGTAGAAATTGAACTTTGATAATCTTAGCTCTGATACCATGTAGAAATTCTAAATCCTTGATGGCATAAGGAATTTCATAAACAAGCTAAGGATCTAGGCACACAATTAACGTCACATAGAATTGTAGAGAATTAGCATAAGGAGAGAAGAAGAAGAATTAATGGACATACATGAATGAATGATCAATAAATGATAATTGATATTATTACATAGGTAATACATCCTTATAAAGGAAAAAGGAGTTTCTAGAAGACAACTCAAGCTAGCCCATAAAGCAGGCTTACTAATTATGATAAACCCCATAGTTGACTAAAGCAATTTCCCAATCTATCAAGCACCTCATGAATTAGAAATAGAATGTGTGAGTGATGATGAGTGAAGGAAATACTTGCTAATCCTAGAATATGGAGAGAAAATAATGGAGGATGGGTTGGCAACAAAAGCTACCAATTTCCTAGTTGACTAGCTTTACCTTATCCATAGAAAAGAAGGATAAAGCAGGATAAAGCAAAATCTGCTGTAAAGCACAGTTACCAATTCTGGATGGTCATAAAGTGGTCAAGATCAAACCATAATTAGAAATAAATCATTCCTAGGATATAGATGGCAAGTGTTGACTCTAAGGTGCAAGTGGATGCTAACTATCTAAGCTAGTGGGTAGGAAATTAATCAAATAATGATTAATTATTTTATGAGTGGGTTTATTATATTCCAACAGTTTAATATGCGGAGGTGACCATTTCACCAAAGAGTGTCCTCATCGTGAGGAAAATAACAAATTTCTGAAAATTTCACCCACCCCAGCAGTTCTCAAAGACCCTTTCCCATCCCAACAGCAATTAATTGACCATCAATCCTTGCACGAACCTTCTTCATCCACCAATGAAGTTAGAATGATGTCTAGTGACACGGTTAACTTGAACACAATATCACATAGTTATGACCCTCCTCCATAAAAGAAATCTGATGAAGTTCCACCTGAAAAACCATCATCTTCCACACCTCCTCCTAGTAATGGTCTTCATATTGAAAAACCTATACTAGAAGCAATTTTCCGCCCACCCAAGAGTACTCTTCATAAGTTCATTATCAATCCTAATGCACATGATTACCTATATTATAATATTGTTGAATATTTGGCTCAAGCACCATGCGCTATGTCAGCCCTAGAAGTACTCCAAACCTGTCCCACACAATGGAAAAACTTGCTTACGTCACTTGGAGCCATGTGTTATCCACCCATATGACACTTCTCCGTGCGAGTGCCAACATTTCCTATGTTAGCACCAAAAAGGACATTTATGGATTGAAGGTTGCCTAAAACACTATAGATGGGCATATTATGAACTACATTCATTACCCATCCAGCTTGCCATTTTTACCTTTGAATATGTCAAGTGTCGTATGCACCTTTGCCTATATGCAACCCGCGTACATACGCGACTTTTCCTACAGCATGTCGCGTACTGTACATGTTTCTTTGTAATTGCAACCCGCGTACAGATCTATACGCGGGATTCCCTTAGAGCAACTCACATGTCATACACGGGTTTCCAGTATCAATACCTGCGTACACCTTCCTTTGACATTAAAAATAATAAATCGTGATTATTTGAGATTTTTTAAGCCCTTAACCATAACCATCTTAACTGTCTCAACCTCCTCAACCCTCGAAGCTGCCTTATTTCACTAAGTATAAATAAAGGCCTTGGCGAGGGTATTAATCAAGAATACTTGGAGAGAAAAGTTATGCTGGTGGTGTCTATTCAGAAGTATTTGGAGCAGTGGAACTCAGAATCCGTTGGTTGCACAGGAGTCCTTGTCTTAGGCGTTGGGTTGTAATCTTAACTCATTCACTATTGTTAATAAAGAGAATCCTTCATCCAAATGTGTTTTGAATGTCTTTCATGTATCATGGTTTAATGAATATTTATGATTAAGCACTCTATATATGATTTATCTAACCTATTCTATATACATGTATAAGCTTGCACTTGGAGGATTTTCTCTTTACAGGTGAAGGAGAAGTATCCCTGAAGGCTTTGGAGGAGAAGCAGAGCAAAAGAGGACAAAGCTAGGATCGACCGTTGTTAAACGTGTGAGTCTATACTATCCTCTTGTTTCCTTTCTGTACTCTAAAGTTGATTGCCTGCAAGTCTTATGAATATGTTGGTAACCCCAGACCTTTGGTTATAAGGTGTTTATTCCTCTACAACATAACTAGCGACCCCGCTGGGGAGCCCAGACTGCTGTAGGTTATTTCTGTCACCCCTAACCAGTCTTTGTCTTGAAGTTTGTGTGTGGTATTTTATCCTAGTTCATGCTTACCATAGTGTTTGAAGGCCTTGTGGATTTTCCTTTTTTTTGAGAAAAAAATTGTACCTGTATGTGGGTTGCTCTCATACACAGTCACGTACAGAGGCCTGCATACGCGGGTTGCTCTCTTGGACAGTCGCATACAGTACGTGAGTTTCCCTTATACACAGTCGCGTACAAGCCTGGAAATAGGTATTTTGGGGCTAGGGTTTGCTTTTCCCTGTCCTTTTTTTATTCCTGTTTGTTAGTTGTCTTTCTTTATAAATACTGTGCAGTCAGTCTGAAGACCTTGGTGACCACACTTTGTTCTTTCTTGTAAAGCCCTTGAGTTTCTTTTGTTTGGATTGTCTTCTATTTGCATTTTGAAGTAGGTTGGCCTATTTGGGTTATAGGTTGAAGTGTCTCTGTCTGAATCAATGATCAGGGTTTTGGGCATTGTTTTTCCAGTCTATCTTTTGATAGTGGTTGGTTTGTCACTTACCTTTGTGAGTTTGCAGTGATTCCTTGTCATTGTACACACCCAAGCTATGGTTTCCAGTCATCCCTTGTTGGTTGATTCTTGGTTTTATTGACCTGTTTACTTCAGTTTGCTTATTTTATATAGTTGATTTGATCCAAGTATACTCAAGTTTAGAGCATTTTAGGTGCATAGTAGAGTTTGAGCATTTTAAAAAGTGAAAAGAAAAACATTTTCAAGCTTTTGCATAAGTAGTTTTCATTTTAGTTTTAAAATATAATCTCAAAAACTACAAAAACATAGGCTTAGTTTCTCTTTATCACTTGCATTTGTTCATAAATCTATATTTACAAAAAGAAAAAGAAGTTTGCTTTAATAGTGGCAATTTGCTTTGAAAAAAATACACCTTTACTTTTTTTATTTCTTATCGAGTCAAAAACATCATAATTCATCACTCCATTTCCTTCTGAGTAAGAAAAAGCCCTTTAAAATGAACGCAATAATTAAAATTTACTAGTAGTTTTTATTTTTAGGGGCCTTTCACCTACTAGCTTAGGCTAGACTTGTGGGATTGGAAGTGTAAACTTCCCATAAGTTTTAAAATTCAGACGTAGTGGACCTTGCGTTAGGTAAATCCTTGACTTTATCAATTGTATTTGGGAAGCTCCTCTCAAAAGGGAGTCAAGCACGAGGCTGCGTGGAGGCATTGGACTGAGGAGATAACCCTCTGATTCCTTGTCAAAACGTAAATAAGGAATTTTACGCATCTGGGGATTCTGTCCTAGACAGAGTTTCGGGCTCAGCTACCCTTCCCATGCATACGAGTCAAGCTTGCGACTGTCCCCCCAGACTGTTGGTATAACTAAGGTAGCCTTTAGTCTCTTGAAATTTAGGGTTCATACCTAGGTAAACCGGAAGGCTATTTCCGGTTCACCTTGGACGGGCTTGGAAGGTAACCCTTGTTGTATGTGTAGGAGGGTAGTGGGTGATTCCTCCACTTGTGCCTAAGAACCACTTCAAGGACGCCAAGTAATCGTTCTTCAGCTTTCTTTAGGAAAGCATATATTTCACCCTTGATTGATTGTTTGAGGCTTTAGGAATTTTTATAGTGTGTGCTTTGTGGTTTTGCCTGTGTTTAGTTAGCCTTTGGGTTTGATTTGTTAAATTTTCAATCGTGGAGGACCAACCTATAAGAAGGTCAAGAAGGTTGCAAAACCTTCCTCCTCTCGTCGCATTGGAACCTCCACCTCTACCCCAAAGGCGGAGATTGGACACGGACGGTTCATTTGAACCGGTAGGAGTAAGTGAAGTTCCAGGTGAACCATCACTTATAGCTAACCATCTTAATCTTGATATAGTTGAGATAGAAGACTTGCAGACTGACGAGTTTGCAAGGAATTTTAACACACCTTTGACTGATTTAAATGATCATGTGATCGTTCAGGTTAGACATTTTGATTCACCTATTTTAGGTGTCCCTGTGGGTAGGATTATGTCTTCTATGGGAGAAAGTTATTTTGTGTTCACCTCAGCCCTTCCGGCTGAAGGGGTGCTACCTCCCCTAGTAAGTGCCCCTAGATCTAGTATACCTTCTACACCTTTAAATCCAGCGAGTTGGGTGGTCCAACCACCGGTTCACTCAAACTTAGCAGGTACTTCTGGTGATATGGTTACTGGGATTCCTAGTATACCTATTGTTCCTTATTCCTTTCCATACACTACCCAGAGTGGTCCGGTAGGATCCTTGGCTTTTGTCCAAGGATTTCCTTGGAATGGGGGGCACATTCCCCCATCCAATCCATATGTAGGTCCATCACCTTATTATGTAGGAGTGCAGTTTGGAAACAATACCTCTTATGGGCAAAGTTTTCAAACACCGATTTCGGCCTCGTTTACAAGCTCTCCCTTTTCGTTGTCTAGCGGAGGGATACCGGATCCTGTCTTTTAGACCCTAGTTTCGATTGGGATGGCCCGAACTTCTTATACTGCACCTCCCACTCACAACCCTATGGCTTATGGATGGAATCCATTTCAGAGTAATCTACCCACTTCGCAACCGGTGGCAGGGGGAAACCCCACCTTTACCTATGGGCATTCGGGGGCAGCTCCCTCTAATCCCCAGGCTGGCACTTTTAGTGCCCTGGTTCGACCCAAGCTTCCATTCCTGGCAATGTTAAACTTGCCATATTTTTCAAATTTGATGAATGACCCCTTGTGGACACCTGTTCCCACCAAATTGCCATCAGACATCCCTAAATTCGAGGGAAAAGTTGGTGAAGATCCTGGGGATCATGCCACCACATTCCATTTATGGTGTTCTTCAAATTCACTAAATGAAGATTCAATTAGGCTTAGGCTATTCCAGAGAACCTTAACAAGTACCGCGGAAAAATGGTACATTGAATTACCTTTTGCTGCTTTAAGTAGTTTATGGGACTTTGCTAGTGCATTTCTTAGCCACTTTCAGCTTCCAGTTTGATATGATTTCAGAACTGACTTGTTATCTACCTTTAGGTAGAACAAGGCTACCCACATCTTGGGTCACATCCAAGAGTGGAGGATGTGAAAGAGCCTTATAAAATCCACCATCCCTCCTGAGTTCCTACTAGAGTGGTTCCTTAAATCCCTGTTGCCGTACATATCTAAGGACGTATCCACCTCAGGAGTGATGAATGAAGAAGAAGCCATTGTCAGGGCCCAGCAATTGGATTTGATTTATTCACAATCTAGGATCTTGTATGAGATTATCCCTGAGGCACCGAGGCCTACCCACGATGAGGAGAAGCCTAAGCCTGGACCCCATGCCGATGGTGTGGTTGGGTCCGTAAACTCTCCCACCGTAGAGTCTTTGGATAAGCAATTTCACCAGTTTTCTGTCAAGTTTTCTATGGTGAAGGAAGCAAAGGCTACTCCCATTCCCCAGAGTGCAAATGTTTTTTCACAGACCTCTCAGAAGGGCAATCAACAGCCCGGTGGGAATAAAAAGAGAAGAAAGAAAGGAGAGCGAAACCAAAATCAGCAGAAGCCCATGAATAATGCTGATGGGGACAAGAAAGAAAAGAAGAAGGTTAACTTCCCGTGTAAGTTGTGCCATGAGAACCACCTTACTCACCTTTGTCCCCTTATGGAACAAGCCCAGAAGCTACTTAAAGCTCAACAACCGGTTGTCCTGAAGGATCCTTTTCCCCACGGACAAAACTCTGCTTCAGCTTCTAATGTAGCAAGGGGCACTCAAACTTCCCCTGACCCAAACTATATCAACATGGTTTGATCTTTGACTTTGTTACAGACAAGGACTAAAAATTAATGAGAAAGAGACTTCTAAGAAGGGTAAAGCTGTAGGTGAAACTTCTAACCCTCTCAAGATAGAGAAGCTTGCTGAAACTATGCCAAAGATGCCGAAAGGTGTCTTCAAGAAGACCTTGCATAACCCTAACTCTAGGGTTGCTTCAAACTACTCTGTGGTTGAAGATCTAGCTCAAACCCCGTGTGCAATGTCAACTTTAGAGGTGTTACAAAGTTGTCCTGCCCAGCGGGATGCCCTCTTAGTAGCTTTAGGCAGCATGGACTCATCGAGTCTCATGGCGAAATTTCATTTGTCTGATGTTAAAATTCGCCTACCTTACCATGTAGCCTTATCAATAGATGTTGTCCATGGTGGAAAGACCATTGGAAGGGTATTTGTTGATGAGGGTGCTTCTACATGTGTTATGTCCTTGACCTATTGGAAAGCTCCCCGATCCCCAGAGCTGGTCCCGTCAAACACTCTACTTACTGCTTTCAATGGAAGGTTCTTCCGTCTCCATGGTATCCTGCCGACTTTTGAAATTAAGCTGGCAAGGAAAGTAGTGTCTGTTGAAGTAAAAGTAATTGATGCACCCTTGGACTATAATCTGCTTCTGGGAAGAAACTAGATTTATGCGATGTCCGCTATTGCGTCGGTCGTCTTTCGTGTAGTGGTTTTTCCACATGAGGGCAAGTTGGTCACTATTGACCAACTTGATTTTACTCAAAAAGTTCGTTTAGAGTCTAATGAGTCCACTGTGCCATTGGTTGATTAGGTCAAACCTGTTGCACAAAGCTTGGGAGCTGGAATGTATGCATCGCTAATGGGCACATTTGATCTTCTAGCCCCAGTTAACTATATTGGTTCTACTAGTGTGGGGATGTCCATAGCTATGGTTGTTGATAGGACTGACCCTTGGGTTCTCCCTTCCCCCCACAAACCAGAGGTGCCCTTATCGGTAGTGGAAGTAGCTTACCAAGATATCACTCAAACCACTGTTGATCCCATTCTGGATCCTCTCACAGTCTCAGAGGATCTGGAAGAAGTCTATTTGCTCACATGGGTGGAAAAATCTTTGCACTCTACGGATTGTTTAGATACGGTTTTACCTTCTGATGAAGCCATCTTGGAATCCATGAGTGCACGTGGTAAGATTTGTGAGGATCTTCACCATCGATCCTATTTTCTTCCAGAACTAAGCAGAATAGAAAATCAAGAGTTTCGTTTGAGACTGTCAGAAGATGTTGATACACCCATCAATCCCTTACCCAAGGAAGGAATGTTTGTCGAGGGGAATATGGTAAATATTTCCGCCACCATACCTATTAACATATCTGTAAATCCTGATGTCATGGAAAACATATACATAGGTACAAATTTCTCTCCTGAAGAGATTGCTATCTATACTGCCTTGTTTAAGGAATTCTGTGATGTCTTTGCCTGGTCATATGAGGAGATGCCAGGCATAGATCCATCAATTGTTGAACACGAAATCTGAACATATATTGATGCCAAACCGGTTCGACAAAGGTTAAGACCTATTAACCCGTGCGAAGTGGCGGCTGTGAAGGCTGAAGTTGAAAAGTTGTTGAAGGATGGTTTTATCTATCCCATAGCTTTGACAGAATGGGTATCCAACCCTGTTCCTGTTGATGGACTATTTGCGTCTGTACTGACTTTAGAGATATGAATAAATCCTGTCCTAAGGACAACTATCCCACACCATTTATAGACCAGATCATAGATGCTTGTGCGGGAAGTGAAGTGTTCTCATTTATGGATGGTTTCTCCAGATACAATCAAATTCAAATAAAACCCGAAGATCAACATAAAACTACTTTCATTTGTCCTTGGGGTACATTAACATACAAGAAAATGCCCTTTGGATTGAAAAATGCTGGGGCAACCTTTCAACGGGCTATGAACTTTTCCTTCCATGATATTAAATCAATTGTCGAACCTTACCTTGATGATCTTCCTGCACATTCTCGTAAGAGGATTCAACATCTAGATCACTTACGGTTGATATTTGAGAGATGCAGATATTATAAAATCCACTTGAATCCCCACAAGTGTGTATTCTGTGTCGAGTCAGGAAGATTGCTCGGGTTCATTGTCTCTAGTAGAGGCATCTAGGTGGATCCATTAAAAGTTGAGGCCATTGTAAATATGCCTCCTCCTCGTTCTATCAGGAAACTTCAAAGCCTACAAGGGAAGTCTAATTTTCTTTGACGTTTTATTGTTAATTATGAAAAGATTACTAAAGGTTTCATGTGCCTGCTTAAACAGGACACCCCATTTGTATGGGACGAAACCGCACAACTTGCTTTCGAGGCATTAAAAAAAGCTTTGTTGTCGGCACCCTTACTGCGTCCGCCAAATTATTTTAGGGATTTTATATTATATCTGGTCGCGTCCGAGTTGACCATTTGGGTAGTGCTAGTCCAGGAGGACGATAAGCTCATAGAGCATGTCATTTATTATCTTAGTCGTGCTTTGGCCGGACCTGAACTTAGGTACTCCCACGTTGAGAAATTATCCTTAGCAGTTGTTCATGCTGTTCAGAGGTTACATCACTACATTTTACTGAGGACCACAACAGTAGTGGCGGATGTGAATCCGTTTCAATATGTTTTGTCCCGATGGATAGTTGGGGGAAAATTTAACAAATGGATAGTCATTCTCCAAGAGTTTGACCTGGATTTTCAGTCTGCTAAGTCTAAGAAGTCCTTAGTTTTTGCTGAGATTATAGCAGAATTTCCTACTGAAGAAGATGTATCCGTTGAAGATGACTCATTCCCAGATGAGCATATCTTCTTGATATCAACCTCTGATCCTTGGTATGGGGATATTCTTATATATCTCCAGACTTTGAAGTACCCTGCAGCTTCCTCACGGGAGGAACGACGTAAATTACGCCTTCATGCTAAGAACTACCCCATCATAGGAGATACATTATATCGAAGGGGGGTAGATTCCATTTTGTGTCAATTCCTTACCCATGAGGAAGCGGAGATTGTCCTAAATGATTCCCATAGTGGAGCGTGTGGGGGTCATTTATCTGGGTTAGCAACGGCCCAGAAGATACTACGTGCCAGTTATTTCTTGCCCATGATCTTCAAATATTATGTGGAAGTAGTGAAGCGCTGTCATCCTTGTCAGCTTTACACCAAGAAAATGCGGTCACATCCTGCTCCATTGTTTCCCGTTGTCTCGGCAGGCCCCTTCATCAAATGGGGGATTGATTACGTGACATGCAACCCAACCTCGGCTGGGGGTCATAAATATATTATTTTCGCTGTTGATTATTTTACGAAATGGGCAGAGGCAATGCCTACTTTTAAAGCCGACAAGGAAACAATAGCTTTCTTTGTATTCAATCATATTATAGCACGGTTTGGTATACCCAAAGTGATTGTCACTAACCATGGCAATCATTTTCAAAATAGCATGATTACAGAACTGACCACTATGCTCGGATTCAGACAAGAACACTCATCTTCGTACTATCCGCAAGCAAACGGTCAGTTTGAGGCTGTAAACAGGACTTTAAAGACTATCCTTAAACGTACAATTGATGTAGCCCGTTCTAACTGGCACATCATGCTATACCCTGCTCTTTGGGCCTACTGAACTAACGTAAAAACTACTACGGGTTTCTCCCCCTTCCAACTCGTTCATGGAGTGGAAGCCCTTACCCCGATTGAATGTGAAATACCGTCTCTAAAAATAGCTATTCATGTGTTACCTGATACGACAGAGCTTGAGGAACATCTGGTACATTTAGAACACCTTGATTAATAGCGTAGAGATGCACTGACTGCTAATCAAGCTCATAAGAATAGGGTCAAAACTCAATATGATAAATCGATCAAACCTCTAGTTTTCTCTGAGGGGGAACTTGTCTTGCTTTGGGACAAAGACAAAGAACCCCTGGGGGTAGGAAAATTCAAGGCCATGTGGTTAGGACCTTATGTCATATCGAAAGTATTGAAGAAGGGTGCATATCAGTTAATTGATTTTGATGGGAACAAGCTGCCTGAGCCTAGAAATGGGCTCTACTATGCTTAGGCTTAGCACTTTTTCTTGTATTTTTATTGTATGTATTTTTATTTAGATTAAGTTGTCGGTTTTGTTTTTTATACCATCTACTGGTTGTTGTAGATGTCTTCTGAGAGGTATATAGGGTTCTCCGATGGCGCCAGTCACCACACTTGTAATCTAGCCTCAGCAACGTGGGTCATTTACTCTCCCTCAAGACAGCTAGTTGCCTCAGGAGGCGCTTTCTTAGGTCCTACTTCTAATAATGTTGTTGAGTATAGGGCTGTAATTAAGCTTCTATGGGATTCTTTGTCACGTGGTATCACCCAGCTTGAGGTCCGTTTGGACTCTCAACTGGTGGTCTCCCAGCTTAGTCGAGCTTATCAGGCGCGAAATCCTATCCTATTACGTCAATTCATTCAAATTAGGTTATTGGAAAGAAATTTTGAAGTTATTATATTCAATCACATTCCAAGAAATCAGAATTCATTGACTGATGCATATGCTAATTACATTTTATATTGGCATCTAACACACATTTCATAAAATATACAACATGCACATAAAAAACACTTGTAAATAAACCGACAACAATATATATATATATATATATATATATATATATATATGTAAAGTATCTGTCCATAGATAGGTCAAGTCTGATCCTCAGATCCAGTCATAACTGTATAATATACAAAAATGTGGATCACAGTCCATCAAAATGTCCTAGATCTAAGCAGGACCACCCTGGTCACTTGGACCACCTTGGTCCCCATGGTCTCTCTGTACTCTGGCTTCCTTAGCCTCTTCGGCTTCGGCAGCCTCCATAGCATCTATGTATACAAGAATCGCTCTGGCCACTCGCCTCAAAAGGCGTAACCAGATTGGTGGAACTCCAACCACAAACTCCTGCATGACGGCCGGGATATGCTCTATCCGCAAGGTGGGAACTCTTTGGGTCAGCCTGTCTAGATTTCCCTCTAGAACCCTAGTAAGCCCCAGGTCTTCACCTATGACAGGACGAACAAACATGCGTGGATGCCCCTCAAGGTGGACCGGTCCAATATCTGCATTTTGACATGTTTATAGGATTAAGACTTGTACATACATGTATATATCTATCATTTTAAAATTCATAAAAAAATTTAAAAAATGTTAAAAATTAAAAAACTTTTACCTAGCTCTCCCCATGCTCCTCCTGGAGGGAGGACAAGGTCTGGATCACCTCGAAAATCCATGCCGGTGTATGGAAACTACTCTAGTGCTGGTAGTTGTTGCTCCCACCAAATATAGAAGTCATCATCGTACACACTATGCACTGTGTCTCCTCCTCCTTGACGGAGGAAGATGTCTCCCCATCTGCTCAGCCTTGGCTGACGTGGAGATCGGACTGGTAGGGGTATGGCGAGGCTCAAACCTGGTACTCTCGAAGAAGAAGACGGAAACCAATATGCTAGAATACCCAAAGTTCTTTCGCCTTCCTCTCTTGCAATCAGAGAGTTGTCTTTTCATAATAGGGACAACTTCTGAACACCAGTCATAGAGGGCACCATGCATACAATCCACCGCTAACCTCATTTGGTTCCATGTAGCTAAATGTAATGAAGAGGATCCTACAATCCTCATGATGGTGCTCATCAATACCTGTAGTGTAAAATAACGGATATGTGCAATAGGGACACAAATCCCTCTCTTCTAGGTACCTGGTGTGCAAAACACATCAATGTAGTTTTGGACAATTAAAGGATCATCGCCCCTACTAGTGCCCTCTAAGTTTACCGGTTCTCCTCATCGTGACAGATCGGTAATGAAATATATGTCCTCGGAAGTAATTTCCAAAGTCTCACCCTGTAGGTCAAACATCCCCAAATCATGATCCCAATAGTTTATCATGAACTCCAATAGACGGACATTGGACCTCATGGGTGATGTGCAAAATAACTTTAATAACCCACTCATCCGTAAAGCATGTATGGTGGGCGCACTTTGGAGCGCTTCTTGGTCCATAGTTTCATGTTCCCATTCCCTCCATTCCAACACCATCTTCACACGTAGCAAAACAAGTATTATGATTCATAAATTTCATATAAAATTTCAAAAAAAATTGCCTATAATTAGCTTTTTATCCTTCACACAGTACACATGACTGTCTAGTTAGACATGTCGCGTACTGTACGCGACTGTCTCTATAGAAACCTGTGTACAGAACGCGTGTACATGAGTCTTTACACTATGAACCCACGTACGCCCCATGACATGCTTTAGGATGCTTTTAACAATGAAATTGGGACTAAAAACTAATAATTGCTAGGATCAAATTGAAGAGCTCGGGATGTAGGCTTACCTGCAACTTGCAGAATTGAATTTTGTCCACTAGATTGTCCACAACGATCAAATGAAGGTAGTTGTAAAAACTTGCTTCTTATGGATAAAATTCAAAATGGTGAGTTTTGTTTTGATTTTGAACTATTTATAGAAATTTTATTTCTCAAAGTGGGTTTTTTCCTATAGTTTGAAATCTATTTTAACTAATACCATTTTTCTTTTTGCCTTGAAACAGGTTTTTCATCATTATAAAGTGTTTTTTCTCCCATAGGGTGGTTTTGACATTTCCAATGCATTTTTGCATCTATACTCAATCCACATTTAACCTTAGCAATGAACATTTTTCCACGGACTATGGTATTATAAACCATTAGTTCCTTGTTTTTACCATTGTTCTTCCGTGGATAGGACCCTTTTTTCATGACTATCCTCTTTTAAAACCTATGTTGTCCTTTGATACTCATGCCGCAAGCTGTTTCAGGTACAGGTGTATCCTTTTAGCTATTTTTCACGCCAAATAGAGTTTCTTTTTTAACCTCTTTTTACAAGCTATCCCTTTATAGGACTCCCCGCCCTTATGGAGTTTCTTTAGGCTCAGGTCTGACTCCTTTAAAACAGACTTGACTGCTGAGTTAACTTGTCCGTTCAATCTCGTAAGAATATGTGAATGGGCATCCACATCGGTGCTAGGTTATCTCTTTCTCAGACCATGCGGAATAATACGAGAAAGGATCCCTCTCTTTTCTATTTTGAATTGAGAAGAGTATTCTCAGGCATAGGTTTATCACTTTTCTGGACCTGAGGGACTAAATTTACGGAAAAGGAACACCTGATATGATCTTAGTTTTCTCTTTTTCGTGCTCTGGACCTAAACATGAAAAATATTTCGAGTGTACTTTGTGTCTTTGTCATGCTCATTAAACACTTAAGAACAAAGCAACGAGTTTATTGTTGTAAGCCCCATTTCTCGTAATCAAATGGATCTTTCTGAGTGATCTTGCTTTCCTTCACACTCTTAAAACTCAAGCTATTTCATGTTGTTTTGGAAGGAGCATTGGGTAGGTGGTCATTTAACCTTTTTCGGACCTCCCTGACTAAGTACGAAAAAGGTTCACATTTTCTTCTACGGAAGTTAAGAGAGTTCTTCTGTGGTATGTTTTATACTTTTCTGGCCTCAGGAGACTAAATTGGACAAAAAAGGACCCCCCTGGAGTCTTCTTTGGAGTTTTCAGACTCTCTAAATTTGAAAACATCAGCTGAGCATGTACTAGTTCGGGCTCATTAAATCCACGAATTAGTGACACTATCAAGCATTATTTTCCCTTCTCTTTAAGCTTGTTAAAAAATGAAGAGGGATCCGATTTCACTTTCATGGACTCGTTAAAATTTAACAGGGAAGGTAAGGAAGAAGTTTTCTCTTGTTTTCAATAGTGGCAGCATGTCCTCCTTGAACATAGCACTCTCTATTTTTTTTGATACCCATGTCTCAGTGTTCACTTTCAGTTCAGCTATTACTTCGAGTTTTCTACTCCTCCTCTTGTCCGTTATACCTGGGGAAGCTGATCATGTCTCCAACATGACAGATAAGTCTAGTTGTTCTATCTATGAGTTAAAATCTACCTTGGGTCATCTCTGTGTCATGCTCACTGTTCAAGGACTCAACCCAATGTTTGATCTTTATCCTGATCCCATCATTGTTATATCTATTATCTATTGTGTCTCCCTTATTTTGCCCAGTTCCTAGTCACTCTTGTTATCTGTTGGAGGATTTATTGCCTTCCTTATCACAGTATGGTTCTATTTCAGTATTTCCTGATGACGAAGACCTAGAGTTTTGATTATTGTACCTCAGGATTCACTTTCATCATTGGTGAATTCCTTTGCTTCAGTTGTTGATTATCATCTATTGATTGACAAACTATTGAATCCTTTCCATGTTCGACTTCAGCCTACATTTATTCACATGGCTTGGATTGTACTGGTTCTTTGGGATTGTTTATGAAGACCTTAGTTCTTCACATATGAACTAAGTTGCGCAAGATTATGTTCCATTTATGTACACAGCTTCCAGATCTTTAAAGACTCATCATTATTGTATATTGTGGCTTCGATCCACCTTTGTAATATACGTGGTCTAGTACCCGTATCCTATGATGTATTCAAATATTGTAAAGGAGCTTGTGTTCTAGTATATTGAACATATCATCCTCATATATGACTTTGTATATGACATTATTATGTATTTGTTTTAGGTACTACCTCTGCTCCACTGGATTTCTGAGTTCTCCAAAGATAAAGATTATAATGTATTTCGGCCATCACTTCCCTCTGACCTCACACATTAGGGGGCATATTTTATCCACCCATATGGCACTTCTCCGTCTGAGTGCCGACATGGTCTTCATATTGAAAAACCTATACCATAAGCAATTTTCTTCCCACCTAAGAGTACTCTTCGTAAGTCCATTATCAATCCTAACGCACATGCTTCCTAATATTATAATATTGTTGAATACTTTGCTCAAGCACCATGCGCTATGTCGGCCCTAGAAGTACTCCAAACCTGTCCCACCCAACGGAAAAACTTGCTTACGTCACTTGGAGCCATGTGTTATCCACCCATATGGCACTTCTCCGTCTGAGTGCCGACATTTCCTATGTTGGCACACAAAAGGACATTTATGGATTGAAGGTTTCCTAAAACACTATAGACGGGCATATTATGAACTACATTCATTACCCATCTAGCTTTCCATTTTTACCTTTGAATATGTCAAGTTCCATATGCGCCTTTGCCTATATGCAACCTACGTACATACGTGACTTTTCCTACAGCATGTCGCGTACTATACGTGTTTCTTTGTAATTGCAACCCACGTACAGATCAACTAGATTTCATCACACCTAGTGCAATTACTAATGATGCAAATAGTGTTTTGCTTCTAAATACCCCACAGTATAAGTACATAGGAGTAAGTCTTATTAAAGACTCTTCATTAGTGGGAGTCTTTCTAGTATCCTCCTCCTGCTTCAGAAACTGCATCTATTAACATGATTTCTACCTCTCATATGGACAAAGGAAAATCGATTGCTGATGAATCAGCATCCCTTACCCCTTTTGAATAAGTTTACAATGCTATCCAATCAACCAGTGACCCTACCATCAATGATAATTTTTTGGTGGCGTCAGATTGTTATCATCTGCCATATTGGATTGGAAATCCCCCCCACCATCTCTAGATTACCTTCCACATACACTTCCCATGGATGAATCCATTATGGAAGTTATGTCATTAGAAGAGATGCCCTAGGAATACCATCATCATCGATCTTCTTTCATTCCCCCTTTCCATATGGTAGAAGAGCACTTCACATCAAATGTTTCATCTGATATAGTCACGAACCCTCAGTCTTCAATACTCATTCACAATGTCAAATATGAGGGTAATTTATGCAACCTTACAAAAACCATGCTCATGGACATATCAGTGAAAATAGGGATTTCAGAGCACATTTACATAGGCCAAAACTCTTCACCTGAAGAAGTTCAAATATACATGACCTTATTCAAGGAATTTAGAGATGTCTCCACTTGGACATATGAAGAAATGCCAGGGATTGATCCCTCTATTGTTGTCCATAAGATAAAAACTTACCCTGGTACCAAGCCAGTCTGCCAGAAACTACGACAAGTTCATCCAAGAAAAGCAGCAACCATTAAGGAAGAAGTTGAGAAACTTCTGAAGGCTGGTTTCATTTACCCCATACCATTAACTGAATGGGTGTCCAACATAGTCCCTGTGAACATAAAGCATGGCACTATTAGGGTCAGTATCGACTTTAGGGACTTAAATAGAGCTTGTCCAAAAGACAATTTTCCCACTCCCTATATTGATCAGATAATTGACAACTGCACCGGAAGCGTTATTTTCTCCTTTATGGATGGTTTCTTCGGTTACAATCAGATTGAGATTCTCCCATCAGACCAACACAATATGACATTTATTTTCCCTTGGGGGACCTTTTCCTATCGCAAACTACCATTTGGTTTAAAAAACGTTGGCATGACATTCCAACGTGCCATGTCATATGCTTTTCATGACATCAAACATGTTGTGGAACCTTATCTCGACGACCTGCCTACTCATTCCAAGCAGCGGTATATTCATGTTGATCATTTGACAACCATTTTTCTTAGATGTCATCATTTCAATATTCATTTGAATCCCCATAAATGTGTTTTTTTATGTAGAAACTGGTTGACTCCTTCGATTTATCGTTTCTAAGGATGGCATCTACATTGATCTATTGAGTATTGAAGCTATCTTAGCCCTAACTACTCCTACAAACATAACTGAACTCCAAAGTTTGCAAGGGAAGGAAAAATTTCTACGTCATTTGGTCTGCAATTACGCATAAAGGATGCATGGTTTCATGAGGATTCTTAAAAAGGATACCCCTTTCATCTGGGATGATTTCGCGCAATGCTCATTTGATAATCTCAAACATGCATTTACCCATGCACCGGTGTTGCAAACACCTAATTATACTAAGTACTATTCCTTGTATGTGGTTGCATCCTTGTCTATCATAGGCCTGGTCCTTGTTCAAATAGATTAACACGACCAGGAACATGTGATCTATTACGCCAGTAAGAGTCTTTTAGACTCTGAAACTCGGTATTCACATGTGGAGAAACTTGATTTGGCCACATTCATCGCAGTCCAGAAGTTTCATCATTATATCTTTCTCCACACCACCACGGTTTACAATGACTCCAACCCCATGTACTACATTTTGACACGTCAAGTGCTTGGGGGAAAATACTCATGCTGGATTGTTATTCTCCAAGAATTCGAGTTGGAGTTCGCCAAAAGTACTTCTAAGAAGTCTCTTGTTTTTGCGGAGCTCATATGTGACCTTCCCTATACTATGGAGGATACAGATCCCTTCGATTCATTTCCCGATGAATCTTTGTTTCTCATTAGTACGACTGACCCTTGGTATGGAGACATCATTTTGTATCTCCAGACTTTATGATATCATCTCGCCGCTACTCACAATGAGCATCGTCGAATCCGCTATCATGATAAATATTATATCATTATGAATGATACCTTATATCGCCATGGTGTTGATTCGATATTACGTCGTTGCCTCACTCATGAGGAAGATGAAATCGTTCTGAATGATTGCCATGCTGGAGATTGTGGCGGTCATCTATATGGGTTGGCTACTACCCAAAAAATATTTTGTGCAGGGTATTTCTGGCCCTCGATATTCAAAGATTGCATTGAAACAGTCAAGAAATGCCCACCATGTCATATGTTTACTAACAAAAAGTGCACCCATACAGCTCCGCTCCATCCCGTTATAGCAGTTGGCCCTTTTGAAAAATGGGGCATCAACTTTGTGCACTATAGACCTAACACAGCCGAGGGGCATGGCTACATTATTGTGGCTGTGGACTATTTCACGAAATGGGCTGAGGCTATGCCCACATATGCCAAAGATGGTAAAACAGTTGCGTTATTCTTGTTTAACCATATCATCACTAGGTTCAGGATTCCTAGGGACATTGTGACCGACGGTCACACTTTTAGAACAAGATGATGGCAGAACTTAGTGCAAAGTTAGGGTTTCGTCACAATAAATCTATACCTTACTATCCTCAAGCCAATGGCTAGGTTGAAGCTATTATGCTTCAACGTATGGTAGGGTAGGCCAAATCAAACTGGAACTTGCAACTATTCTCTGCACTTTGGGTTTATAGGACCACTGTGAAGAATTCCACTGGTTTCACACCATTTCAATTGGTTTACGGGTTGGAAGTAACTCTCCTGATAGAATGCAAGATCTCTTCTCTGAAACTTGTTGTTGAACATTTTCCCAATACCATGATAGAAGAAGACCGTTTTATGTATCTAAATAAACTTGATGAAACCCATCGTGATACTGCCTTAGCCAATGAGGCACACAAACGGTGGGTAAAAACCCAATATGACAGAACCGTTCAACCCCTCTCTTTTGATGAAGGAGATCTAGTCTTGACTTATGACTAGAAACATGATAAGCTAGGGTCAAGAAAATTTGAATCCATGTGGCATGGACCCTACATTATCAGCCGTGTTTTAGAGAAGGGTGCATATGAGTTAGTAGATTATGATGGGATACCCCTAGTTCATCTAGCATAGAGCCTTTTGTAAATATTGTTTATAGTTTGTTGTGTGTCTTAGGTTTGAAAGTGTATGTTTTGTGTGATCTAAGATGTGTTTGTCAGAAAACCCTACTTATGTGTGTCTTTTGTCTAATGGACAGATGACTACTTTCATTGGTTTTCGAGATGGTGCTAATTGATATACATTAAACTTTGCATCAATTGTTTGGGTATTGTACTCTCCTACAGGTGATCTGGTGAGTTCAGGGGGTGTTTTCTTAGGTTCCTCCACCAACAATCTAGCGGACTACCATGCTATAATTGGATTGTTGACAGAATCCCTAGCCAATGACATAAGGGATATTAGGGTTTACTTAGATTCTGAACTAGTTTTTCACCAGCTTAACCGGGTCTACACCATCTGAAATCCCTTGCTTCTTCATCCATTCCAAAGAGTTGGATTGTTAGAAAGATCTTCTGGGTAGGTTACATATCAACACATTCCAATACATTTGAATGGTGTGGCAGATTCCCTAGCTAATTATGTCTTATATTGGCATATTGCTCATATTGAAAAAGTCCATTTCAAACATAAATGAATTACATGTAAATTCATAAGTAGATAATCATTTCACGCGTCACATTTTTTGCACACACAACTGTAAATAAAAAATTTGTCATATATATAAAACTATAGGACTGAGATACAAAATTGGGCTGAAGCATCTAGCTTTCAGTGCCCTCAAAGTTCGGGACTATAACAAGTTCAAAATACACATATACATAGGGAAAAATCTGAAGCTTCGAATCTTTCAGTGTAATACATTGGAAAAAATTGAAAATCCCTATAGACTAATCCTCATGCTGCTCGTGATAGCATGCAATAGCATGAGCCACTCTGTGAAGTATCTTGGCATACTGTCCAGAAACCCTTGCAGTATGGCATTGATAACGCCTAGGTAGGTCATCAGTAGTCATGTCAGGAATCCTTACAGTCAAATGGTGTAGGTTCTCCTCGAGATCTACGAGCTCCTCGTCAACCTCAGAGCAATAAATCATCATATCCCTAGTACCTTCCCACCTTGCAATGGGTGACATTCCAGGTGGATGTACTGGACCAATGTCTACATGAAATATTTTCACTTATCTCAGTACTATAAAATAAAAATGAAATAAAATACAAAAATTAAAAACATAGTGGGTAATGTCTTTTCTTACCGCGGTCACCCCATTCCTCCCTCTCAGGTAATGTGAGCTCTGGGTCATCTCGGAATTCTACCCCCTCGTAGGCATAGTCCTCAACCATCAGTAACTAGCCTCTCAACCAGCGAAAGAAGGTAGACCCGTAAATGAATTTGGGTCCTCTGCCACCATGGCGAGCCATAATATAAACCCACCTGAGCATCCTAGGATCCTCAGGCTCGAGTCTTCTCACAGTCACGTGTGGCATCATATGGGGCACCCGCTGTAGAATAAAATACAACACCACTACTCCATAGCCGAACTGATTAAGTGTTCCCCGCTTGCATTTGTCCAATTGATTCTTGAGACTTACCAGCATGCCTTCACACCAATTGAATAATGTGGGCTCCATGCACTCTAAGGCATACAACATGTGTGACCTAGTAGTGAGATTAGCAGACCTAGTTCCAACCACCTTTCCAATCGTGTACACTACCATCCTCAAAGGACGATCCATTATAGACTAGATACGTAATTTCCCAGACTAAGATTCTATACCCAATGCACAATATTATTCAATCAAGTCATCCAAGGAGGTCTCTCCTCCTCGTGCCTCGGATAAAACTATTGGTCTTCCTATCCTGGACAAACCAGTCAGGAAATATATGTCCTCGATCTCTATGGGTAGAGTGTGGACCCCAACCACAAAGTGTTGTTGTTCAAGGTCCCACATGTTTATGATGTATTCCAGTAGGCAGACATATTCTTTCATGCTCGGTACTCTGAAGTACTTTAAAAGCCCACAGTTTTGTAAAGCTTTTACAGTGGCTAGGTCATTGACAGCCTGGAAGTCTAGAACCTCATGGTATCACTCTTTCCAAATAATCATGATGCAAACCTGTATTGCACTTGCAACACACAAAATTTATATTAGAAATCACATCATGGTTGAAGGGAAAGGCATTTAAATAACAATTTTAAAAAAGGTAGAAGGAAGAATCAATTCTTTGGATAGGGTTGATTTGTGTCCACATAAAGGGGCAGTGGTGCCTTTAGCTTTTTCCCACAGATCGCCTACGGCACTGCCCGCTGTGGCCCGCAGAGCGCCAATGACCAGCACTCTTGTCGGCTGTGGACAAAGCGGCGTCGTTCGTTCTGCTTGAAAACTAAGGGGCCCTATGGCCTGAAACATTTACCCTTTGAGCATTCAAAAACCCCTTTATGAGATTGTAAACCCCAAATTTACCTATATTTACCTTCTACCCTTGTTTTAAAACTAATTTAAAATCATTAAGAACATGAAATGAAAAGATCAAGTTGCTTACCTCTTCCAAGAAGGATGAAGAAATGATGGACGAGGACCGTTTCCAAATCGTCGGTGGAATCTCCTCACTTTCACTCCAACTACCAAACTCTCACAATGGTAAAGAATTCTTATCACCCCTTTCTATTTATAGATATTTTGAAAGTTTTTAATATTTCACTATAATTTAATTATTTTGAAGTCCAAAATTATTTCATTAAAAGTGGGTTTTTACTTTTGGTTTTATATAGTTTTGATAAGTTGGCTTCTAATGTGTTTTTTGAGCTTTTCAGGTCAACTTTAGGGTTATGGCTATGAAATGAGCTATTTTAGTCTTTTTCAAGCTTGGAGTAAAATGAAAAAGTACCGAGCGTCTTTGTGCACTTTTCACATGCTCGTTAAAATACCAGTAAAAGAGTGTCGAGTACACTTTTTTGCTTTTTCAGACTCGTTAAAAGTGGATTATGAAAAATGAAACCAATTACGGAGTTATATTTAAGCTCTTTCCAGTCTCCATAAAAACACAAGAAGATTGCCAAGCAAACGTGTTACATTCATGCTTCTAAACGAATCAGAACGATCGACCAGTTGGGGGTACGGTTATCTCTTTTTCAAACTGACTAGCCTTATTTACGAAAAAGGACCTTTTGGATTCTTCTTAGTCATTCCAGACTCTCTAAACATGAAACGACAAATGAGTTTACTTTTGTCGGACTCATAAAATAAAACGATGAAAGACCCTATCTGGGAACGAACCCCTCCTTTCTCGGGTTTGTAAAATATGTGAGAATGGACTTATCACTTGATGAGCTTTAACAAGTGTTTGTTACCCTCTTTGGACTTGTAAAAAAAAACAGAGGCACTCATCTTTCGAGGTGGGGAAATTAAAGGAAAGGGGAATTTTTTTCATTTGTATTTATGGCAGTCATCTTTAGTCCACCTTTGAACATGGCACCTGTCTGCATTTGCATATCTGAATGGTTGGGTATTCAGCTTATCTCTAAGTCGATCCATTTTGTGAGTCACCCAATTCCTTTGAGTCAATTCAAAGAATGCTTTGTCATATTCCTTGCATTACACCTGGTTCTAATCTCGTCAAGTCAATGCTGCCAAGTATTTTTGTTGTGCTGCAAATTGTTCAAAGGATGTCTCTCCCAGAAAATAACTCTTCAGTAACTTTACCTATACATAAACTGAATCATGTATAAGTCAGTTTCATCACTTCAAATCAACTTTTGTTCCTTGTTTCATTTTAGTGATGGGGGAATCATCATGGCCCTCCTGTGATGAGTCTATTCCTATCAACTTCAACTCATTATCCAGGAATTAGACTTAGAAACCTAGTCAAGTACCTTGAAGCCTGCATGCCTCAATGGTAGGTTTCCTCGCTTTCAACAATAGGTTTTCATCAATGACCTCTAATTGGAAGATTCTATCAAGTGTTCAACTTCAAAACATCTATTCACACTTGAGAGAATGTACTGAGATACCTTGGGGATCATTGACATTAATGGCGATTTCCCTCGCACTTGTTAACAATTGACATCACTGACTGGTAATCAAGTGGTTTCTGCCATGTTCGATGTCAAGACATATATTCACATGGTTAGAATCGTATCAGTTGGGAATTTGAATGAAGACCCTAAGTGGTTAGGCTTCATCATTTGCTTATGCTCAGGTTGCGTTTGGAGGTCATTCAGAGTCCTGACACAGATCATTAACAAAGTATAACCACCTTGACTTGACATGACTTGTTTACATTATAGAAACTTCTCGATAGGAACATCGAGGCATGACATGACTCAAGTACATTACAAATACATCTCGGAATAAACATCGGATTACAATACATAAGAAATACAAGTGAATAAATTCCTAAGTTACAATTACATTAACACTCCCTCTTAACTAGGAAGGTATTCTCTCGACACAATTTATCAACACAAGTCTTCTTCTCTGTATCATCTGGATCATCATCGAGTATTTGTCATCTTCACCTTCAAGTCATCTCTATATTCAAGTCACCTTCATCTTCAAGTCATCTTCACTTGGATCTAGATCATCACTCGATCTCGATCATCATCACTGGATCTGGATCATCTCCGGAGCATCATCTCTAGATCTAGATCATCCCTCGATCTGGATCATCAACACTGAATATTCACAACTGCTATCTCATGATTCTTCTCATCATAGGAAGTTCTACAGTGCCATCCCTTTTTCATGCTGGTTGTAGGCCTATCTTCCATGTAGGTCTTCTTCAGTGCTTATATCTTACCCTAAGTTAGAATGGCCCGCCCAGCACTTATATCTGATCATGTAGGAACCAATCCTATAATCATATCAGAAAGGCATGCCCAGCACTCACATCTAACCATGTGGGAACCAATCCCAAAACCCTGTCAGAAAGGCCCAACACTCACATTTGACACATGCGAGGAACCAATCCAACATACATGTTCAAAAAGGCTCAGCACTTATATTTGACACATGCGAGGAACCAATCAAACATACATGTTCAAAAAGGATCTACACTTACATTCGACACATGCGAGGAACTAATCCAATATGCATGTTTGAAAGGGCATTGTTACGGAGAGAAATTCCTATGGCTTGGGGTACCACAACAGACAGCTTGACTCCAGAAATCAATCTTTCCCAATATGCAATAGAAATAAAATGTCTAACACTAAAGGATCAGACCTCGTACCTTATTCCAGACGGTTGGAGTAGATCCCCGTTGAGCTTTCTAATCTTCAGCTTGAATTGCTATATTACTTCCTCAACAACAAGTAAACAATACAAGCATTCTATATATCAAGGTGTTAGATCTATTCTAGAATATATAATCAATAATGTAAAAGAATTTGACATAATCCCATGGATAAAATATTCATTCAAATACACATGATTGGACAGGAAAATATATTTCTATTAATATGAATCAGAGATTACAAGATACAACCTCTGACGGCACGTCTGCGAACCGGAGAAACCGAATCCCCCACTTGGGCCTCCACCACTTCAATCGTCCATCTCTCGATAGCAAGCTCACAAGAAAAAGGAAAGCTTGGGAAGAACACAAAAGTGCTCCAAGGGACAAAGGGATGCAAACTCAAGCATAAGTTCCGGTAACAATGGACTATAGTTTCTTTGCTCTCAATTCTCTCTTATGCCTTCAATGTACCAAGGGGTTCCTTATATAGCTTTTCAAAGGGGTAATGAAAGGTCGAATCCGAGCGATCTCAAGGCATATGGAAGGCTAGGAGTCAAATGAGTCGGATCCATGTCAAGGAAAACACCAAAAGGATTTGGATTATTTACACATCTCGATGTACGCGGTTATATGGCTCAAACCCACGTATGTACGCGCTTATAAGGTTAAAAGTCGTGTATAGCATTTTTCATGTGTTTTTAGGGATGATCAAGGAAACATCAAAGGACAAAAAGTGGTCCATAGGGTCTAAAGAGTCTGCAGCAGGACAGGGGAAGGCCATTCAAAGTGTGATTCACCTAGAGTGGTGAAATCTGCTATAACAGATGCCCCGTAATGTGTGAGGTCAGAGGGGTTATACGATGGCCGAAATACATTATAAGTCCATCCCGGAAGTGGAGTGATGAAGGATCCCAAATGGAAGACCAGCCACCCAATTAGCATAGTACAATAATACAACTCTGCATATAACTGCAAATACATATAGTAGTCCCGGATACATAAGAGTACAATGGCCATGAAAAGGCATGATACATGATATCACATATGCGGTCATTGCCACGTACAATATACATAAATCAGAATCTCCATGATGAAGATATACAAAGGACCATGATCTCCAAAATGGCTGAAGATATATAATAGATCAAGATCTCCATAGTGGCTGGAAATATCTGACATACACTGGAATCAAGTCACGAGAGCTGAAATCTCATGAACACTGGCACGATCAAGGAGGTAGCATATAAGAAATGCCACCAATATGGAAGGTCTTCTACACAAACTGCTACGAGTACATGTCCTACTATGCGAATAGAGGTGTCGAGGTCGAACATAGTAGCCCATCGTCTGATTACCGGTCATTAATGTATACCGTTAATAGACACGAGATCACCCACCGATAATGAAAATGGGAATCAAGGTACTAGAGTGCAAACTAACAAGTGAGAATAAATGTGTTGAGGTCGAACACTTGAAAGGATCCATCGATCAGGGGACATTGATGTATTCCCAAGAAACTGTCGATGGCGAGAGAACCTGCCACTGATGACTGCAAGTCTCAAGGCACTCAAAAATTACTCTAGACTCCAATCCCAGAATAAATGATCTGAAGTCGATGGGATGAAATCCACTGGAAGGAGGGCATTAAGGCATCCCCCATCATCCAACACGAGGTACTCAGCAAAGCTGTATAATGTGGAAGGACTCGATCATAAAGTGCATGAACCAGTAACTGTATTGGGAATGGCCGACATGCAAAGTCAAGATAACTGAGGAATGGCCGACTCAGGTTTCAACTTCCTTTGAACAAGAGCATAACGACATATGGTGACTGAATAAAGGTAGCATAGACTCGATATATAAACTGGCACATCTCTGTGACATAGGAGGCATCAACAGAGGCTCCATAGGGACTAGAAGCTTAACCAGTCGGTGGAGATAAACTCAGATAAACGAGTACAGCTCCTAAAGTCAAACTATAACCCAACCAATGGATGTGATATACAGTGTTCTGTTCGAAGGCGACACGACTCGACAGCTACCAAAGATAACATCTTTCCTTGTCCATATTTTTGGTTTTTTTATTTTTTTTGGACTTTTTCAGTTATTTGAAAAGCTTGAAAAAAGAATAAACTAGCTTTATAGTTACAAACTAGGAGGAGATGAATGTCATAATGGCAAACAAGCTAGTTCCAAGCAGTGGAACATACCTATGCTCAATGCAAGGATACATGTGTAGGATATCGACACTCAGGGGAAAATCCCCTCCCAGTAAAAAAGGGAATCAAGCTGCGAAGGATATAAAAAAATGGCTTTGCATGGCTAGACATGAGACAAGCTCAGGCTATATGGATGAAACGCAATGTCAGGGGAGCCGGCATAAAGCTCAATAAGGTAGGAAAAGCTCATGATAATGCATTCACAACTTGACATAAGGGAGTCCTGAGGGAAATAGGCCAGCATAAGATCAAGAGGAGTATGAGGCTCTTGTGAAATGTCATGGCAGTACTATACAACGGACTCCCACACCCTAAAGGAGAAAAAATCGGCATGGGCACCAAATGAAAATAAGGTGCTAACTAGGGTACCCATATAAGGTGTGTTGGAATATAATCCATTGCTCATTGTACTACCAAGTTGTCTGGTGACCCTACCTGCAGCCTTACTTGGCCCTTTTCAATTTGTGGCAACACGCTGTAACAATGGTTACTACCGTTTCAAAAACAGGTCAGTGATGCCTTGGTAATATTAAAATCTTTTGAATGTATAATTTCTAGTTTGGGTGTGCATCTCTTGCAGAGAGTTTGATTGAAGTATGCTGGAAGTGAGACCGCCCTGTGGGCAATTGCTGCACCCAACTCGCTGAGCACTGGCACTGGAGACTATGATTATTATTGCTACGAGCTGTGTGAAGACAGCATTGGAGACTGAATGGTGAAGCTGTGCGTGAAGAGACTGTGTTCACAGCAAGAGAGCCTGCGTGAAGAGACTATTGCCTGCATGGAGACTGTTTCCTGCATGAAGGCTGCATTGGAGGTAAAACTTTGGTGACCATT
This sequence comes from Pseudotsuga menziesii, assembly GCA_001517045.1. Lineage (NCBI taxonomy): Eukaryota > Viridiplantae > Streptophyta > Pinopsida > Pinales > Pinaceae > Pseudotsuga > Pseudotsuga menziesii. The sequence continues at coordinate 184,852 of LPNX010919624.1, forward strand.
GGGAATACCTAACCCTAAATTAACCCTAGATTTTTGCATGAAGTCTATGGTTGGTTACTGTGTATTGGTGCCTGCAATCATGATTGATATCATATATTGAAGACTGATATTGCTAAGGTGTATGTATTGAGTTGTGACTGCAAAATATCTGCGTTGAAGACTGATATACATTGCGTTGAAGACTGATATTACGTTGAAGACTGATATTGCTAATGCATATATATTGAGTTGTGACTGCTATTTTGATGTGCTGGAGAAATAATATATGCGTTGGAGAGTTATTACTTCTCTGAAGAATGCTGCTAACAATTGCTACTGTGATTACTGCTGACTGAAGACTTGGTTGAAGAGTGCTACGGCGTTGGTTCCTGGAGGATATAAGCATGGTGTTTAGGGCTTGATTTGCTTTGGTTCTTATATTTTATGTGGCTCTAATAGTTCTGTTGTTGATGAGGGACTGTGCTTATTATAATTGTTTGGGATTGTGATCTTGGTTTGGGGTAAACATATGTCTGGTTTATCTGAAGATAAAAAATTTACTTCCAGCTGCATTAAAGACCATAAAGACTACGTTGTAAATCACCTCGGCAGAGACTGTAGACCTGCAAGGTTATTGTTTTTCTATTTCTCTTTGTCATATTAAGTTCAATATTGTAAATTACACTAACAGTTGTAAAAGATGCAATCTATAGCATCTATTGTTGGTGATGTCCTCACTAGCAAGGAAACATATCCCAAATGGTCTAGAAAGATCAAGAAATCAAGTGAGCCTGTCGAAGAATTCCTTGACTTTGTTCAGAAAACAAAGAATCGGTCCAAAGACCCTTCCAAGGGAGATTGCAGCAAGAGAGGACGAGGAAGAAGAAACTTCAGAGGCAGAGGGGGCAGAAACAAAAGATCAGATTTGCAGTGCAAGTGTTGTGGAAAGACTGGGCACACATTAGATTAGTGTTGGGCTTCGTGGGACTCCATCAAAGACAAGAATAACCAGAAGAAAGATGATAATGAAAACCAATATGCTAGTAAATCTTCTGATTCTGCTCATTGTATTGTTGCACATTGTAATCTTGGAATTAATGAAATGACTTCACTTTCATCTTACAAAGATTGTTGGCTACTTGATACTGGTGCAACATCACACATGACATCTAGAAAAGATTGTTTTGAAGAACTTAATGAAACAATAGATGACATAGTTTACTTTGCAGATAAGTCAAGTCTTAAACCAAAGGGAATGGGCACCATTCGACTGAAGATGCATGGATTCCCTGATTTCTTGTTGAAGAATGTTCTTTATCTTCCAGAGTTGCAAAGAAGCCTGGTGTCCTTGGTGGAGATTCGAAAACGAGGCCATTCCATCCACATGTTTGATGGAATCATAGAAATAAGAAAGTCCTCTGACAACCAAGTCATCATGACTGGATATGAAGATGGGAAGCTGTTGAAGCTAAAGGGTTCATCTGCAAGAGTTCATAACTATGCCTACCTCTCTCAGCATGGAGAAGGTAATTTGTCATATAGTTCATTGTGGCATGCAAGATTTGGTCATCTAAATTATAAAAGTCTTTGTTTGTTGAGAAAGAATGGTGTATTTGGTCTGCCCACCATTCCCAAAGAGAAGAACAAATGTGATGCATGTATATTAGGGAAACATAGTGAGCTGCCATTCTATGAATCTAATTTCAAAGCAAGTAGGAAATTAGAATTAGTGCATTCTGATTTATGTGGCCCAATGCCAACTCCTTCTGCAAATGGGAATAAGTATTTTATGACATTTGTTGATGACTACTCAATAATGTGCTGGATTTACTGTTTAAAGACAAAATCAGAAGCATTTCAAACATTCAAAGACTTTCATGCATTGATAGAAAAACAAGCACAATCAAAAATTGGTACACTTCGTACTGATAATGGGAAAGAATATACTTCAAATGATTTTGAAGATTATCTTCGCCAACATGGAATTGCACATCAGACTACAGTTCCCTACAATCCTCAACAAAATGGTGTAGCAGAAAGAATGAATAGAACCATAATGAATATGGTTCGCTCAATGATTTTTTTCAAGAATGTAAAACTAATGTTTTGGGGTGATGCAATAAAATGTGTAGCCTATTTGAGAAATAGAATTCCCTCAAATGCTCTTGATAACAAGACTCCACATGAAATGTGGTTTGGCCATCTCCCTTCAATCAGGCATCTCAGATTTTTTGGTTCCACCTGTTATGCCTTGATTCCAAAGGAGCAAAGAAACAAGCATGGTGCTCAAAGTAGAAAATGTATTTTCCTGGGGTACGAAGAATACTCCAAAGCATACCGTTTGTATGATGAGGTAAACAAGAAATTTGTTATTTCCAGAGATGTCATTTTTCTTGAGACTAATAAAAATGACCAGTCCATTGAGAGATAGCTTGATCATTTGGAAAGTTATCCTCATCCAAAGACATATTCTGAAAATGAATATGAGATTCCAAACCTTCAAGGGGGGATTCCTATTTTGGATCAACCTTTGGAATTTCCATATGAAGCACCAACTCCCCCGCATGAAGAAGTTCCTACTACTTCACCTGATCAAGAGATTCAA
>LPNX010919624.1:187609-231787 GCA_001517045.1 Pseudotsuga menziesii
GATGATGCAACATTGTTTATAAGGAAAGTTGGAAGATCTGTTGTGTATCTTGTGGTGTACATAGACGATATTTTGATGACAGGGAACAATGAGAGCTATATAGCGTCCATAAAGAAAGATTTGAAAAAGATCTTTGAAATGACAGATATGGGACATCTCCACTATTAATTAGGAATTGAAGTCACTCAACATCCTAAGTACATATTCCTATCTCAGAAAAAATATGTTGGAGAACTACTGGGATCCAGACTCAGAGTCCTTCCGTATTGATGGGATGTCCCTCACTATAGAGGTGGAGGACATATAGTTTATCACTAGTCTTTCTAGACGAGGGGAGGTGGTGAACCTTCGTTCCCGAGGTGGGCCAGGGGGTGGCCTGACTATCGATGAGTACATAGCTGTGTACTATTTTATAGACACTGAGAAGGTGGGGAGTCAAGTCCCTACCAATGCTATACAGGTGCTGGGCCTAAAGGCCATATTACTGATGCTAGGCAGGATAGTAGGCTTAGCATCACTCCACCGGGCCGCACGGCCTATGATGTTCTATGCAGTGGAGTGCATGAGACCCACAGTCTATGACTGGAGTATGACACTACTGAGCAACATGAAACACCAGCTCAGTGAGTGTAAGGCTGGTAGGGTACGGAACTTTGGGTTCAGCAGTATTTTGAGCATGTTTTTCTTTGAGCGTGCTCCAGGGTTGAGCCCTAGAGTGGATGTTCCTCTCCACGGGGTTCGAGATCTGGCCCAACAGTGTTGGGTAGATGTGATGCACAGACTGGGGGGTGGTAGGGTGGCCAATCCATATCCAGCTGACTTCTTTCCATGGTGGCGATGACAGATTGTTGCCATTGATGACTGCCCCTATGGAGGGATAGATTTCCGGGGGGATCTGGACATGCCATTGCCACCAGGATCGGCATATGGTGATATAGGTAACGAATCTTGACCCTCAAAAAAAATTTGAGTTATTTAATTTTTTTGTATTTTCTTGATTATATGGAAGCAAAAAACATGTTTTTGCATGACAATACATAGTGACATCTACCATTTGTGTGCAGATGTGGGACCACGGCAACCAGAGGGCTTCCCTCGTCATAGACGGAGGGGAAGAGGAGATGACATCATGGGTGTGGATGCGCAGCGAACGCTCCAAAGCATTCATACCAACTTTGTGAGACTGACTCATAGAGTTCCCATGGTGCAAGTTGAGGAATTGCCTGAGGCCATGCAGCGGCAGGTGGTGGGTGTACCACGCGCATGGGTACATTTATTTCAACGGCTAGCTAGAGCCGTAGTGACATTACATGATCACAACCCTCCTCCTCCTCCACATGATTAGACACCTGGGAGTGTATACATTTTGTACTACCGTGTATTATATGATGGTGGCTTAAAAAGCCCCAATTTTGTATCATGACACTATCTATTATCACATTTTTGATGAATATATAAAAAAAATTATGGTGATCGGTTTATTTATTTACATGTGTAAAAATGTTTGTGATTAATTAACTATGAATTAAACAAATGCTAATCTAACACGTAGTTAGCATATGAGTCAGCAACTTGATTATTATTTCTTGAAATGTGTATATATGTTATACTGTCAAATTGTCATTCTAACAATATCACACGTAAGAACCTTCTCAATAACGTCGGATCTCTAACCTAGTACAAACCATTGAGATGTGACACTACTAACTCCAAATCAAGATGTACCTCAAGAGATAGAATTCCATGCAAAATGGAATCCTGTAGAAGCTCAATAACGGCACTATATTCAACAACATTGTTGGAAGATGGCCGTAGACATAGACCTCCTGAAGACAGTACCTGACCCATAGGAGTATAAATCACCCAAGCAGCTGAGGCTGAGTGTTGAGTGTGACAGCTTGCACCATCTGCGAATCCTATGTAGGTGGAAGATTCCCTTGACATTTGCCAAAAGAAACAGAAACTAATCAAAAACCTGATCACGATAAGAAAAAGACCTAAACTATGCAAAGTTGTACAATAATATACAACAAGCAGCCTTGGCTAAATATTATGCATAGTATTTTTTGAGATAGAGCCCATTTCTAGGCTCCGCCAAAGTTGTTCCTTCGTAATCGACCAACTCATAGGCACCCTTCTCTAACACACGCTTAACCACGTAAGGACCATGCCACATAGGATTAAATTTCCCTACCCCCAAGGGTTCTTTCGGTTGATCCCACAAAAGGACCAAGTCTCCTTCACTAAACACTCTTGGATGGACAAATCTATCATACTGGACCTTAACGCGATGCTTATTAACCTCTAGAGTCACCAAGGCATCCCGACGCTGCTCATCGAGTTGCTCGAGGTGAACCAAACGCTCCTCCAAGGGTGAAGTGTCTGGTAAGAGTTCCACAGCTAGCTTCAACAAAGGAATTTCGCATTCAACCGGAAATATCGACTCCACTCCATGTACAAGCTGATATGGAGAGAAACCAGTGGCAGTCTTAATCGCGGTTCGATATGCCCACAAAGCAGGATATAACATAATGTGCCAATTCGTCTTGCTTTGTGCGATGGTTCGTTGGAGAATGGATTTGAGTGATTTATTCACTGCCTCAACCTGTCCATTCACTTGGGGGTAGTAAGAAGATGAATGCTCTTGCTTATACCCTAACTTCGATGCCAACTCTTCCATCATACAGTTCTGAAGTGCAAGCCATGGTTAGTGACAAGCTCTTTCGGAATCCCGAACCGAGTAATGATTTGGTTGAATACAAAATGAGCGGTTGTCTCACCATCATATTTTACTGTAGGCATAGCCTCAGCCCATTTCGTGAAGTAATCAACAGCCACTATAATGTGATAGTGCCCCCCAGCCGAAGCTGGGTTGCAATCCATAAAATCAAGCCCCCACTTAGTGAAGGGACCGGCGGTGATAATGGGATGTAACGGGGCAGGTTTCGAGTGCATATTACGTGTGAACACCTGGCAAGGGTGGCACCTATTGACCACATCAACACAATCTTTAAAGACCGACGGCCAGAAATAACCCACTCTCAAAATCTTTTGAGCTGTAGAAAGCCCAGATAAATTACCACCACACGCCCCTCCGTGGAAATCATTCAGCAAAACCTCAGCCTCGTCATGAGTTAAACAACGTCGTAAAATGGAATCTACCCAATGGTGGTACAAATTATTGTCCACTATAAGGTATTTCTTAGAGACGTGACGTAATCGTCGTCGTTCATCTCGCGAGAGGTGATTAGGGGTCCTCTATGTTTGCAGATATATTATGATATCCCCATACCATGGGTCCAATGTAGAGATTAAGAAAATGCGTTTATCAACAAACGTATCTTCACATACCAACTCCTCGGTCTCACTCAAAAAATCCAATATGAGTTCTGCAAAGACTAAAGACTTCTTCGATTTTGCCGAAACAAACTCGAGATCAAATTCTTGCAGAATGACAATCCATTTATTATACTTTCCCCCAGTCATCCTTCGTGTGAGGATGAACTAAAACAGATTGACATGGGCCACAACCAAGGTCTGGCGAAGGAGAATATAATGTCTCAAACACTGAACTGCATGTACGGTAGCTAAAGCAAGCTTCTCGACATGAGATTAATGAATCTCTGCGTCAATAAGGTTTCGGCTCAGATAATATATGACATGCTCTTGGAGCTCCTCATCCTCCTGAACCAATACCATACCAATCGTCTCTAAGGACGTGGCCACATATAATAAGAAATCACGGCTATAATTCGGAGGACTAATCACCGGGGCCGATGCTAGGACTCGCTTGAGTGCATCGAAGGACTCCTGGGCTCGCTCATCCCAATAAAAGGGGGTGTCCTTCTTCAAGAGACGCATGAAGCCTCTAGTCAGATTGGCAAAGTTGATAACAAATCTTCGTAAGAAGTTTTCCATGCCTTGCAAACACTGAAGATGACGAATATTCTTCAGGGGAGACAACTGAAGTATTGCCTAAACCTTCAAAGGGTCGACTCTTATACCCTCTTTTGAAAGGATGAATCCTAACAAACGACCTGACTTCACGCAAAAAATGCACTTATAAGGATTTAATCTAACTGAATAGTGGTGGCATCTTTCGAATACCAATCTCAAGTGATATGGATGATGCATTCTCATACGAGAATGAGCAGCGAGATCATCCAAAAATACTTCAATAATAGACTTGAGATCGTGGAAGATCAAGGTCATCGCCCGCTGGAATGTAGCTCCAATGTTTTTAAGGCCAAAAGGCATTTTTTGATATGCAAATGTTCCCCAAGGACAAATAAATGCAGTCTTATGTTGGTCCTCAGGTTTAATTTGTATCTGATTATACCCGGAAAAGCCATCCATAAAGGAGAACACTTCGCTCCCTGCACACTCATCCAAAATCTGATCTATAAATGGTGTGGGGAAGTTATCCTTAGGACAGGAACGATTCAAATCATGGAAATCAGTGCATATGCGGATCGCTCCCTACTTCTTATCCACCGGAATGGGGTTTGAAACCCACTCCATCAAGGGAACGGGATAGATGAAACCGGCTTTCAACAGTTTCTCTATCTCAGCCTTAATGGCGGGTGCTTTCCTAGCATTCACGGGGCGTAAACATTGTTGAACAGGCTTAGCATTGGGGTAAGTCTTAATCTCATGTTCAACAATCCGAGGGTCAATACCTGGCATCTCGTCGTAAGACCAAGCAAAAATATCGTGGAATTCCTTGAATAGCTCGGTATATTCCAAAATCTCAGCTTGGGAACATTCTTCCCTAATATAGACATTCTCTATTGTGCCAGGATTGTGAGAAATGTTGATAGGAATCATTGATGATATGTTCACCATGTTTCCATCAGCAATCGGACCAGGAGAGCTTAATGGAACCATAGGACTACCAACTTTCTAACTAAGAATCTCCCTATAATCCTCATGCTCCAAACGGTCAAGCGCTGGAAGGAAGTACGATCGATGATGAAGTTCCTCCCATGGTGGCTCAACTCCCGACATAGCCTCAATAATCGCTTCGTCTGAAGGGAAAAATGTATCAAGGCAGTTGTGGGAATGAGAAGACTGTACTGCCCATGTCGGCAACACATAGGGGTCTTCCTCCTCCATCCGTGAAGAGGAAGAACGAGGCTCTACAACACTCTTGAGATTAGCTTGATAATCTATCATGGCTGTAGGAAATGGCATGCTTGTCTCGAGAGGCTCATTCAAAATACTCGGTGAAGGAAGAATCCAAGGATCTTCCATATGACTTGTGCGAAAATGCACCGATATCGTAGAAGTCGAAGCCTCATCGAAACTAGATCCTATCATGAGGATCGGTGCAGGACAACTAAAGCTTCCCATGAGGGATGGATACATGCCTACACCCACACTCCCAGTTGCCGGCTGAGAGTGCTCAACGATCGAGATCGAAGCTCCCGAAGATGCGGTAACAGACGGATTCTTGAATGTCATCTGATCAATCATTACAATCTTCCCGTTATGTGGAAAGCATACAACGTGAAACAAGGAAGAAGTAATGGCTTGCATACTGTACATCCAGTTCCTACCCAGTAGGAGATTATAGTCAAGGGGCGCATCAACCACCTCAACCTCTATCGCAACGGTCTTCCCCCCCAAATGGACTTTAAGGGAAGGAAGGATGCCGTGCGGCCTAAAATATCTCCCATCGAAAGCAGTTAACATAGTGGCTGATTTAGACATCTCAGGAGAACTGAGACCCTTCCAACAGGCCAAAGACATCACAGAAGCAGCAACTCCCTCGTCAATCACAGTACGTTTGACCGTCATACCAAGACATTCTATGTGCACCAAAAGAGACACATAGTAGGGCAAGCGAGGCTGATGTCCTATGGTTTCAAATTTGATCATAGAGGAAGAATCATCATCATTCACACCAAGGGCAGAAAGCAACGCCTTCCTTTGCGAAGGACAACTCTGAAGCACTTCCAATGCAGACATCGCACAAGGAGTGTGGCCCAAATCCTCGACAAGTGAATAATTCTGGGCGGCTCGGGCATTTTGATTATGCCTTGAACGCTTAAGGACTCCCTTAGGAATTCGAGGTGCAGCCTCAGGTTTATCCGCAGGTTTCTCAATGCGCAAAGGGGTTCCTGGTGGATCAGGTTCTTTGCCTGGGCTGCGTTGTGATGAACTATAGTCTTTCACACGAGTCACAACCTTGGCAGCATGGACCATGTTAATGCACCCATGACCACTACCCTCTAGTGGATTATCATCACTAGACTGGTCATGGGACTTCGAGTTCATATTCTGGTTATGTGGTAAAGGGTTCGTTAGCACAGCTGGGCCTTGTGCTAAGAATCTCGAAGCTTCATCAATCGGAGGGCACAAGTAAGTGAGGTGATCTTCCTTACAAAGCTTGCAAGGGAATTTAACCTAACGTTTCGCTTGCTTGTCCCCCCCATCATTTCTAATGTTCTTGTCATTATTTTGAGCATTCTCATTCTTATTCCCACCCTTTTGATTATTATTTTTACCACTTCTTCTATTCCGTCCGAGCTGCTGGTTACCCTTCTGGTCTGACGATTGCACAAAAAGTACATTCGCCGTTTGGGCGGGTTGAGACGAAGCCAAAGCTTGTCCTGAGGAAGATTGGTTGATTGACAATTTACTAGCTTGTTTTGCAACCGAATCCGCAGGTTTCGCACTTACACAACCCATAATGCCATCGGCATGTGGTCCAGGTTTGACTTTGGGATCGTAACTGGAACGAGGAGTGTTGGGAATAATCCCATACAAAAAACCGGACTAAGCATAGATCAGGTCCAATTCCTGCACCGTAAAGATCTCTTGTTCCTCATTCTGCACTCCGGATGTGGAAACATCCTTCGCTATATACGGCAATAACAGCTTGAGGAACCACTCGAGAAGGAATTTCGGTGGTATAAAGGCTTTATTTAATCTCTTCCGTCTACGCCACTCTTGAATATGATCATAAATATGGGTGGCTTTATCTTGCCGAAATGTCGACAAGAGTTCAGTACCAACGTCATAGCGCACTGGTAGCTAGAAGTGATTAAGAAAAGTCATCACAAGGTTGTTGAACAAAGTAAAAGGGCCCCTAGGTAACTCTATATACCATTTCGCAGCAGGTCCTGTGAGGGTGCGTTGAAATAGTCGCAAACGGACTGAGTCTTGATGTAATGAATTCGAAGAGCACCAAAGGTGAAACGTAGTAACGTGTTTGCTCGGATCCTCTCCCGTTTTTCCCTCGAACTTAGGTATGTCTGAAGGAAGCTTGGTAGGGACAGACGGCCAAGCCGGATCATGAGCCACAGGATCATTTGTAAGTCTCGATAAGTCAGGAAGGTTAAGCATCGCAAGGAAAGGGATCCTAGGATGATGAGGTCAATGGACCGCTCCCTGGTTCATATAGGGTTGATTAGCACCATGGCCTTGACCATAGTGTCCTCCTCCTGTCTGACCCATATAGGGTGGCATGGAAGTACCATAATATGGTGAAACTTGGCTAGTAGGAGCTACAAAGCCATAATTAGGAGAGTAAGCAGGTTGTTGATACCCACCTCCATAAGGTGAAGAAACCTGTCCATACTGCGTCCCATGATAAGGTCCATAGGTCATCGGATGCGATGCCCCATGAGACACTCCGTAGGTAGGAAGATACACTCTGGAAGTAGGGATATATGCCCCAGAAGTAGCAAGGTGACCTATAGAAGCATGAACATAGCCTCCCGACGCAGTGGGAGGTATGTGAACTTGAGACATAATCGGCCTAGTAACTGCAGTACGAACCTGACTCGTAGCCATATATCGGCTCGAAGGACCACGTGAATAAGGTGGAGGATGTACATTTGAAGAACTAGGGGTCGAGGATGAAGGAATCTGAGTAATAAGATATGTATTACCACCTATCATCACTCATCTCAGATCTGGTATCCTAATCGGATCGCTAACCCTAGACCTAGGAGGGAGGTATGATGTAGCTTCCACCACTGGGACGGAAGGTGCAATGTGACTAGTGCTCCCAAACCTTTCTGCATGGTAAGGAATGAGAGTGCCCCCAGGCATAGTTCTAGGCTCAAAATTGGATTCGACATGAAATGTCAAATCATGCATAGGAAAACTAGACGTAGCATAACTACCGTAGCTAGTAGTGGCGGGTTCAAAATGAGTCTCGGCATCCTCCAGCAAGCCATACTGGTAACGCGTCAATGGGGAATCCGACCTAGGGTGAGTAGTTCTATCATGCATGGCTCCTCTCTCAGAAATCATAGGACCTAACTCAGCTAAGTCGGGTGACGGATCATAAGTAGGTGTAAATTCCCCATCGTCTACATGAATGGGAGGAGGTGGTTCAGGAATATGTTCTGAAGAATCCCCCATGGTGTGTGAATCAATGTGTGACATAGTCCGCCCAGACTGTCTAGGTCTCTCTCCCAAAGGAGGAGGAGAAGTAGAAGGAGAAAGTCCTGCTAAACAATGAGAACGGCACGGAACCGCACTCGAATCCACAATGACTCAAAAAATAGCAAAGACTCTCTATTTACGTAAACCCTAGGCCAACTAGCGTGCACAGAGCAATCACTAATAAAATCTAAAGCCAAATGCAAGCAAACAAGGGCTGGATAAGTGAGCTCCCGAATGAAGCAGGTATGTCTCGCCTAGGAGAGGCTTGAGACTCCCATACACAACAAGCGGAGGTATGTAACCAATTATTGTGGCCCTCAGCTTCAACACGTAAAGCGACTGTGCTGTCCGACCCCAACCTGGCCGAGACACTTGCAGAATAACCTCTACAAGTACCCCCTCGATATCCTAGGTAAGGTCACTAAGGTCACCTCAATATACTAAATGCTCACGTGGACAGTCACAGGCGGGATTGACCGTATGGGCAGGGTAGCAAAGCCCAAAACTCTCGAAAGAGCCCCCAGATACGAATACAATCCTGGAAATATCTCCGGTGCTACTCGGTTATGACTAGGGGTCATCCCAATCAATAACCGCTCACATTGCCTCGTGCTTAACTCCCTTTTGAGAGGAGGATCCTGAGAACACTGGTTATACAAAGGATTTCACACACTCACTTGGACAGACACCTAGATGTTGTTGTTTAGTGATCTTGGAGAATTAACTTACAATGAACTATTCCAAGATCCTAAAACCTAAGCTTGTTGGTGCACCCTAGAAAAGAAAAGAGTGTAATTCATTTTATTTAGCGTTGATTTTAGTTGGCTTTATTACTCAAAAATAGGATATGGTCGTGCAACTAGTGGTGTTATGACGCAACAAGAAGTAAAATGCACACCTAACAATCAATGCAAATGCATTGTGTCCATGAAAACAGGGTATGCTACTACGTGAAATGCACAATTCTTCTTCAAATGATGAATGCAAATTTCCTATATGAAGTCCTAACTAGTACTCCAAAGCAAATCTATCTAATGCAAGTACAATGCAAAGTGCAAAATGCAATGCATGATGATAAGCAAATGTTTTTGGATTTTTTGAAAATAAAAGAGATACAAAAAGCAAAAGAATGATTCTACGACCCCTAGACTCTGAAAGCACATGCAAATCGCACTTCAGCAAAGCACTATGGTAAAAGAACTCTAATGCACTAATCTCAAACAAAAAATCGAAAATTTCATGACAAGAACTTTCCTAAAAAAAAATATTAGGCTAAAAAAAAAACGTTTCTGGTCAGGAACAGAGGTCAAAACAGACTCAGGCAGTGCCAAAGGAGACTCAGCAAATATTAGAATTCACCCAGCAACCAACTATCTTCCCCAAAAAGGCAAAATCAAAGGCATACGCGACTGTTTGCAGTAAACCCGCGTGTATACGCGGAAATCGCAGAGGAAACCGCGTGTATATGTGACTGTAAATCAAAAACCCGCATATAGGAAGAAAAGGTGCAAAAAATTAAGGCAAACAAGCAGGCTGAGAGAAACTTTACACCAATCAGACTCTACCAGGCATACATGCCCCCTGACCCGACACAGAAACAAGAGAGAAAGAGCAATTCAAATACATTGAATGCTGAGAAAACAACCCCCAAAGGACAACTACTAGGAACTCCCCAGCGGAGTCGCCAATTCTGTTACGGAGAGAAATTCCTATGGCTTGGGGTACCACAACAGATAGCTTGACTCCAGAAATCAATCTTTCCCAATATGCAATAGAAATAAAATGTCTAACACTAAAGGATCAAACCTCGTACCTTATTCCAGACGATTGGAGTAGATCCCCGTTGAGCTTTCCAATCTTCAGCTTGAATTACTATATTACTTCCTCAACAACAAGTAAACAATACAAGAATTCTATATATCAAGGTGTTAGATCTATTCTAGCATATATAATCAATAATGTAAAAGCATTTGACATAATCCCATGGATAAAATATTCATTCAAATACACATCATTGGACAGGAAAATATATTTCTATTAATATGAATCAGAGATTACAAGTTACAACCTCTGACGGCACGTCTGCGAACCGGAGAAACCGAATCCCCCACTTGGGCCTCCACCACTTCAATCCTCCATCTCTCGATAGCAAGCTCACAAGCAAAAGGAAAGCTTGGGAAGAACACAAAAGTGCTCCAAGGGACAAAGGGATGCAGACTCAAGCATAAGTTCCGGTAACAATGGACTATAGTTTCTTTGCTCTCAATTATCTCTTATGCCTTCAATGTACCAAGGGGTTCCTTATATAGCTTTTCAAAGGGGTAATGAAAGGTCGAATCCGAGCGATCTCAAGGCATATGGAAGGCTAGGAGTCAAATGAGTGGGATCCATGTCAAGGAAAACACCAAAAGGATTTGGATTATTTACACATCTCGATGTACACGGTTATATGGCTCAAACCCGCGTATGTACGCGCTTATAAGGTTAAAAGTCGCATATATCATTTTTCATGTGTTTTTAGGGATGATCAAGGAAACATCAAAGGACAAAAAGTGGTCCATAGGGTCTAAGGAGTCTGCAGCGAAACAAGGGAAGGCCATTCAAAGTGTGATTCACCTAGAGTGGTGAAATCTGCTATAACAGGCGTGCACTCACATCTGATCAAGTAGGAACCAATCCTACAGTCATATCAGAATGGCTCAGCACTCATATCTGACATGGAAGGAACCAATCCTCTCCCCATGACATAATGGCTCAGCCCTTATATCTGACCATGGAAGGAACCAATCCTCTCACCATGTCAAAATGGCTCTGGGTCTCATCATTTCCCCTTGGAGGAAACCTTGATCTAGAGAACACCAAGCTTCTCCCTGAAGTACTCGAACTTCACCCTAGTAAATGGCTTTGTCAACACATCAGCTATCTATTCCTCCGTCGCAACATACTAGATCTTCACTGCTCCCCTCTGCACCATATCCCTGATATAGTGATACTTGATCTCGATATGCTTTGACTTGTCATGGAAAACCGAGTTCTTCTACAACTTCACACAACTTTGTTTGTCGCAATGTATAAAAGTAGCATCAACTAGAGATCAAATAAATCAAACAGTAGCTTCCACATCCATACTACCTCACAACTAGTTGAACAAGCTGCGACATACTCTGCTTCAGCTATACTTAGTGCCACACAGGATTGCTTCCTGCTAAACCAAGAGATCACATATGATCCCATACTGAAGCAACACCCTGAAGTTCTCTTCCTATTGATGGCACTACCTGCCCAATATGAATCAACATAATCCTCCAGGTTAATCTTCTGATTTGCCTCATACTTGATCCCATAATCGATTGTACCCCTCGAGTACCTCAGAATATGCTTTGCAACAATAAAGTGAACATGTCTTGGATCTGTCAAGAATTGGTTCAAGGTGTTCAAAGCAAAGAAAATGTCTAGTCTCGTGTTCATCAGGTACATCAAGGACCCAATCATCTGATGATACATTGTAGCATCAATCGTCTTTGATGAAGCATCACTCAATAGCTTCAGGTTCGATGCCATAGGTGTGGTCATGGCCTTGCATTCCATCATCCCAAACATCTTCGGGATCTCTACTACATACTTCCCTTGTCCGAGGGAGATTCCATCCGCATTCTGCCACACCTCCATACCTAGGAAATAATGCATCATACCCAAGTCCTTCATTTCGAACTCAACAGTAAGCTTTCTTTTCGTATCAACAATAAACCCATCCATACCTGTTACAAACAGATCATCTACATACAGTAGGAGCATCACTGGGTTTCCATATTCAACCTTGTAGTAAAGGTTGGAATCTGCTTTACTCTTGGTAAAGCCCAAACTGGATAGAAAGCTGTGAATTCTACCGTACCAAGTCCTGGGTGCCTGTTTCAAACCGTACAGGGATTTCTTCAATCTGCACACATGAGACTCCCTGTCATGTTTCTCAAAACCGAGTGGTTGTTCTACATACACTTCCTCTTCCACTACACCATTCAAGAAAGCAGTCTTGGCATCCATTTGGTGTATCTTCCATTTCATCACTGCACCCAAAGCAAGTACCAATTTGATGGAAGTGTATCTGGCTACAGGTGCAAAGGTTTCTTTGTAATCTATTCCTTCCTTCTATGAGAATCCACGAGCCACGAATCTTGCCTTATATTTCTCTATGCTACCATCTGCAGCATGCTTGATCTTGTAGATCCATTTGGAAGTTACAACCGACTTCACTTCTGGTCTTGGGACAACATCCCAAACATCATTCTTCATGATCGATTGATACTCTTCGATCATAGCATCCTTCCATTCTTTTCGTTATGCTGCTTCTTCATAGTTGGAAGGTTCTTTATTGATAACATCACATAGTAAAGCTACATATCCGGAGCAGGATCTGGTTCCCTTTCTTTCTCTGTGATTCTCTTTTGGAGCCCCATATCTTTTCGCACCTTGGATAATTTCTTGTACCCAAGTAGGTTTCCTCTTGTGAGGATTCTTCTCCTGAGGTGGATCTACAGGTCTTTGTGGTTCTTCAAATTATCGATCTTCTTCTTGATTTTCTTCATTCATGGTTGTATCATGAATTCTGGGTGCTTCTGCTTCTTCAGGATCTTCAGCAGGTCTCTTTCTGGATTTTTTGTAAGCTGAGTCTTCATCAAATGTTACAAACCTGCTGATGTCGATCTTCTTGAATCCTAGGAAGTATATTCTGTAAGCCTTCGAGCTTTCAGAGTATCCCACAAATATACCCTTCTTTCCTAAAGGATCTAGTTTTGTTCTCTTCTCTTTTGGAATGTGTATGTACACTAGACAGCCGAATATTCTGAGATGGCTGACTTCTGGTTTCTTGCTAGAGAAGACTTCTTCAGGAGTCTTGTTCTCGATTACTCTGTGTGGAGTACGGTTCTGTACATACATTGTTGTTCTAGCAGCTTCTGCCCATAGATGCATAGGAAGATCTTGATCGTGAAGCATTGCTCTTGCAGTTTTTTTGATAGTTCTATTCTTCCTTTCTGCAACCCCATTCTGTTGTGGATTATAAGGAGTGGAAAACTCCCTCTTAATCCCTGATTCTTTGTGTAAGTATTTGAATTCATTTGATGTGAATTCTCTACCATTATCTAATCGAAAAGTCTTGATCTTCTTTTCTGTGTGGTTCTCGGTCAAGGCTTTGAATTCCTTGAACTTGTTGAACACTTCATATTTGTTCTTCATGAATTAAATCCATGTATTCCTAGAAAAGTCATCAATAAAAGAAACATAGTATACATACCCGCTTAGAGAACTTGATGACATTGGTCCGCATACATCAGAGTGGATGATTTCCAAGATTGCTTTCTCTACTTGGAAATGTCTTCTTTGTTTTCTTTCCTTTTGCACATCCTTTGCAGACTCCTTCATGTTTTTCTTGAATTTCTGGAAGACCTTCAACATCTTTTCTTGCAATTGGTAGTGCTCTATAGTGCACATGTGCAAGCCTTCTATGCCAAAGTTCATTTGGCTCTGTTATGTCATGGACCAAAGCTTGTTCTGGATGGCCCTTCAATTTGTATAATCCTCCTTCTTGTTCTCCAATTACTATTGCATTGTCAATAGTCTTTCCTCTTGGCCATCTCCAAATGAAACCCTCATGCCTTTTGCATCCAATGCTGATATGGATAGAATATTCTTCTTTAGTCCTGGTACAAACAAGACATCCTTCATTTTCATAGACTTTCCAGAGTCTAGCTTGTAGGAGGATTCACCACTACCTTTTATGGGATATTGGTAGTCATCCCCAAGTTTCACCTTATGGGGTGAATTATGTTCGAATAGTTTCTCAAAGGATTCCTTGAAACCTGTCATGTGTTTGGAAGCACCACTATCAATAAGCCAGTCTTTGCTTCCATGAGTGACAGTTCCCATGAGAGCGGATATCAGAACATATTCATCTTCACTTGAAGAGTCTTGACTTTCTTGTTTTACCCTCTTTCTAGGAGGATCATCATCCTTAGCAGTGTGAGCATGATGTCTTATTTTGGAGTTCTTCTTCTTCTTGGATCCATTCTTATTCATGGGACAATTTCTAGCTAAGTGTCCTATTTCATCGCATGTATAACATCTGAGTTTAGATGAACCTTTCTGATGATAATGCTTACCTTGGTGATGATGCTTTTCCCTTCTTCCTTTCTTGGAGTGTACTGTGAGAGCTTGATCTTCACTTCCCATCTTTTCTTCTCGAGCTACTATCCAAGTTTCTTCTTGAGAACATTCTTCCCACAGTCTACTGAACTTGACTAACTTCTTCCTAGCACAGATTCCTTGGATGAAAGAATCCCATGACCTAGGGAGGCCATTCAAAGTTGTGATCACAATTTCTGCATTCTCCACTTCTTCATCTACTGCTTCTAGCTATTCTTTTATCTGGGAGACCCTTGTGAAGTATGACTGGATGGTCTCCTCATTCTGGATCTTGACATTCTTCAACTGGTTCCTTAGATTCATCTTTCGATTGATGTTCTTCCCTTCAAACAGTTTGGTTAGGGCATCAAACATGGCTTTAGGTTTCTTGAGGGAGGACACATGTGGAATGAGGTGATCCTTGATGGAATCTACAATGATCCTCTTTTCCATAACCAACTTCTTCTTCTGTAAGGCCTTGGCCTCATCTCCCTCTAGAACTAGAACCTCCTCATGGATGTAGGAGTCCAACTCATTTTCTTCCAGGACCAGGGAGATCCTATACTTCCAAGCTCGAAAGTTATTAGCTCCCTCAAGCTTTTCATCAAGCTTGGTATGATGATACATCTTAACTGAGAATCTCAAATGGAAATACAAAATATTTAGATCTTACCAGGTCAAGATGTCGAATCTAGATTTGGAGCTGAAATCCTGTAGTGCTGGTTCAGGAGCAGATTAGGATTTTTCTTTTCCGGAGTTCTGTCCAACCAAATGCTTTGAATTTGATCCCTAACTTTGATTTTGGGGAGGAGATCAATCCAGGCCTAGGCTCACTGAAAAATTCCACTTCTATGAAAAGCCCTAATTTCTGGCAGTAGTGTCGGGTCCAAAACTGAAAAACCTCAGAATTAGATTCTGCTTCGACAGAAAGATGTGCCCTAGGGAGGAGAGTTATTCCACCCTAATTTTGCTGAAAATCTATGGAGCCTAGATCCACAAAATAGGAAGCCCTAGTTCCCAGAGCTGTACAGTGTCTTCTTCTCAGGTTAGCTCTGATACCATGTTAGATTTTTAACATTAAGCTAGCATAACATTAGGATCTTTAACTAAGAGAACAAAAAGCACAGCAATCAAACACAAGAGACAATTAACATAGTGTTTTTCCTTGGGGAAACCATAAATGGAGAAAACCTTGCAACTTCCTCAGAGATAGAATCAGCACCAAAGTTAAACCCAAAAATAGTAAGATGATCTCTTGACGGCAGTAACCTCTTTCTTCCTTTCCCCACTGTCTTTCTCTTCCTCAACTATGCACTACAACTGAGTGTCAGTGAGTGTGTGATAAATAGAGAGGCTAGCTCTCTATTTATACTAATTCCTAACTTGACTAAACCCAACTAGGGCTGACTTCACTAGGTGATTCTAATAACCCTAGTAACTCGGAACTACAGAGACTTTAACCCTTAGACAATAGGAGGGTTAACCACCTTGACTTGACATGACTTGTTTACATTATAGAAACTTCCCGATAGGAACATCGGGGCATGACATGACTCAAGTATATTACAAATACATCCTGGAATAAACATCAGGTTACAATACATAATAAATACAAGTGAATACATTCCAAAGTTACAATTACATCAACAACCTCTAGATCAGACAGATATCTTGCAAACTATTTCACCTATCACTTCCTTCTAGCTTCATACTTTGGGGGGAATTCTGTTGCACCTGGAAATTCCACTCTGTCCATTTTCCTTTTGGAGAACCTGGCCTGAGATGCTTTGGTTTCTTTTTTCCCATACCTTGGAGCGTCGACGCCTTTCTTCATTTCACACAAAGTGCTGACAGTGCTGCCCACTATGGATTAAAGAGCATCGATGCCCCTTTCTTTGACATAAAATTATGTCAGCGCACATGCCCTTTTTTCCAGGAGCACCAATAGGCCAAAAGAGGAAAAAATAAGGTTTTGGAAGCTTCCATACGGCAGCCTCCATGGAGTCAGTTCCTACATGCTTGGGAGAGGTGGCATTTGCTTTCATCACCTGTTGGGATCACATGCTATCCATTTCCCAATTCATCTCATGTGTTATAGGCCTATAAATGAAGCCTTCATGATGTGAGCAGGAGAGGCCAAGAAAAGTACCCTTATGTTTTTGGATTGAAGTCTGAATTAGAGGCAAAGTAGAGTTGGATTGCATATGGAGAGATCTTCATAATTGTAGAGGATTGTAGATGTTCTTGTAGAGATCGAAGCCATCAACATCAAGGCTTGGTTGTACTTCTCTCTCTTTCATAATTAATACAAAAGTGTTACCCTTTCCTATATTTGATTTGTTAATCTCAATTGAATATTATCAGACTCCTTGATCACTGATATGAGTAACTAGTTTATCATGATGCTCTCACTTTGTATGTGTGTCTCTTGATCTGTTTAACAGGTATCAAACATTGTGAAGACTTTCTGGAGCAAGAATAAAGATATTTGTATCTAAGGTATCATGTTATATTATGTTGTTAATTAATTAATTAAGGAAAGGATATACTATTGTGCTTTTTTGTTCTACACTTGTATGTTGCAGGGTAGAGGAACAAACAGTGTCTGCACTGCTTGCATAATTCCTTATAACACTCACACAATCACAGAGATTGTTTACAATGATACAATACAATACCATACCATACCATACCATACATAGTTGTATTACAATTCTTTTCTTTTATAGGGGAAATACCATGGGAAAATACTATGGTTAACCCAATACCATGGGTCCGCAAAACTGTTTTCCAACAAACATCCCAAAAAAAATTCTCGGGGGCGCTGCCCCTGAACCCCAAAGTTGGGGAACAAGTGTATAGTAAACCTGGGGTACAAACATGACTAAATAACATCTCTGAATCTAGAAGATCAGGCTCCAAAACCAACATATCATTCTCTCCATATGATCCTCCCACCAAACATTCCACCCATCCTTACCTTGAGGCATCAATAATAGGTTCAAAATAATTTTTATACATGCAATATATCCAAGACTATACAAGGGTGAACCATTCAAGATGAAACACGCCATGTATATACACATCATTTGAAATATAAAAAAACTAAATAAGCTGGTGGTCGAATAGTGGTTGTGTCATTAATATGCATTAACCTTATACCAAAAGAATTTTATCAAGAAGCGTGGCTTTGTATAACATTTGCAAAATGTTATACTTGCCTTTGTAAAAGTTATTCCATGTAAACCACGAGTCTACATAGTAACAATATCATATTATATTGGGTTCATATATCCTTATCCATGCCTTCAAGGATCTCTAAGATTCTTTGTCATATGACAATATACTTTCCAATTATTCTCCTTCTTTATATTCTTGGTTTTCTACCTTGTTAAAATCACCATAAACTAGCCATGGGGCCTTTACTAGCTCATTAGCCATCCACCACCAAAGGTTCTTTTTTCATGAGCATCATTTGAGGCATATAATTTGGCTAGGTCCAAAAGTTGTTCATCGATATTTAAGAATGTATAAACTAGTGTTTGAGTAGGGTCAATCCCCCATCCAACAATACAAGGGGAAAGCATAGGGGAAATGGGTGTAGCTACACCAAATTCCCTATTAGGGTGACTTGATTAAAAAACATATAGCACATAACCAAATAGTAGACAATTCCACACATAAGAATAGAATGATGTTAACCTTTTGTAGTTGCATAATATCCCCTTCACTAATTAAAGTCATGATTTGACAAATTGCATGTTTGAGGCCAAGGTAATTCAAACATAGGACATGCCATGGAACAACTTTCATTAGGAAATTATCGACTTGTGCATCTCATCTTTGTTCTCCCCAAACGCCATTGAAATCATGTTGAGGGTTCAAATGTTTGGTTAATTTGCACAAAAACAAACAATTATCCAAAGTAACAGGCTTCTATTGCTTGAGTTGTCCATCAATCAATTCATGTGGTCAGATTTTAGAAAATAGGGATGAGAATGATTCCATCTTCTTCACTCTCCTTATCAAGTAGGTTTTGTGAGGTGTTATATTCTTCTTAGGGTTGGATTCCATAAAAAAAAATTATTCCAGGGCCTCTTGAGGTCCATTAATCTTATTTTAGCACACAAATGGGGTCCAACCTGAAATATATTTTTATCTTGAGAGGTAGTCTATGCTTGTGCTCATTTTGAGCAATCAAGGACACAAGGAGGTCAAAGAGCCATTATCAAACAATAATGATGTAATACTTTGGGATTTGGTGCCAAACTAAGTATTAGGTAGGTTAGTATACTTTACACAATGTTAAATCATTTTGTGACCTACCATGATGAGCACACTCCTTAAAATTCCTTGAAAATTCTAAATTTGGGGAAAACCTCATGCGAGGGGTAAATAAATTCTCAAGTTTATGACAAATAAATTCACAAACAAGAGTCAATATAGTATTCCATGAACAACCAAAGTTGCATGAGAAGGTAGGGAAATTCAACCCACACTTGGTAGGGTTGTTGAGTTTCCTAGTTCCTTCAACACAAGGGAAAAGACCACCAAAGTGTTATTACAAATCCACAATATTTGTTTGATGATGTGAAGCATATGGGCATTGTTAACAAACTAAAATAAGAAAAAATCACAACTTATGCCATGGGCGTGGATACAATGGCACCCATGTGCCCCCCATACCCCCTCTAGTCAACTTTTAATGACAAGTTTAGGAGGAACATAACCAACAAGGTTTCTCCTTGAAAGGAATTGCAGACATTGTCATATATATATATATATATATCGGGGGGGGGGGGGAGTTTCATCAATTTTGAATTACCTAGTGAAACTACACCTTTGGGATTATTTTTGAAGGCACCTTTGGTGGTGCCATTGTCATTTCTTGCACCCTTAACACTTCCAAAAATAATAACAATGTTATTGGGTGTGAGCTACATATAACATGCTCCTTAAAATCCCTCTCGACAACCATTGCAACCATTTAGGCTAGCTAGGATGACTTTAATTCAACAAGGCTTGAATTAAGTGTTGAAAGGAAAAGAATCACATGCAATCCTGATGCCAACCTTGGCATAGCCTCTTCGACTCAATTAACCACCTGAAGTGCCCACTACTCTAGTCAATTAGCATTTGATTGAATATTTAATTACATCATGGGATGCAAGGTGCACTCTACTACTCAAAATGGATGAGATTTGTAACATAACAGAATATTGATAAACTAAAATGAGAGAAAGGTTGAGGTTCATAATGTAAAGGTGAAAACATAAATTCTCACCATTAAAAAACATATTTAAAAAATGGACCACAATAACAAAAGAGAATATAACATCAAAATAAACTAGCACGTTGAAGGGAAACGAGGAGTGCTTGTATTCCTTTTATATGTTAGGAAATTAGAGGGATGCCTCAAAGGATTTTGTTACACTGAAATCTTGTCATCTTGATCCATGTGTCAACCATGTGCCTAATCCCTAAATTTCCCTCTACTAACTTGGATTCAAATTGAGGTTGGTCCTACTCTTTTTATCCTCTCTAGGTAGGCTGGTGCCCTTACTCCTAAGGAAAGGTACATCAACCCTTTGCTGACACTCTTTCCCTTCATGCAAGAAGTGCCACTACCACTCTTTCCCCTCTTGCAAGGTATGTCAGCCCCTCTCTCGCGCTCTGTCTCCTACAACAAGGTGCGCCATGGGTGTTTAGAGTGCAAAAATTGAAGCTTTGAGGCCCTTATCGAAGGTGGATGAGGTGGAGGATCATCACTAGCTTCTAGGTGAGGTGTCTTTCGATTACCTAACCTATGGGGAAGATAACATAGACCCATCCTCCTAATCCTCAACCTACTCTATCCCTTTAGCCTTATAAATTGAACCCTCTCTCCATTGTGAAGAGAGGAAGGATTATGGTACTCTTATGCTAGTGGAATTTCTAGGTGATCCCTATCATACTTTGGGAAGAAAAATATCATCCTTTGGGAGGAATTTTCATCGAAGGCTTGGCTTGGATTTTTGGATAGAAGATTGCAGCGTTGAGGCTAGGTTGTGATGTCCTTTCCCTATGTAATTCTATGTATCTCCTTGATTACAGTAATACAAAACTCCTTCCCATAAATGTTATTGTGTTTATTATATTTAGATCTTTCTTCCTTAATTGTTAGCTTAGATCAACTTATATCTATGTATGCTTTCACCCTTTATTTGTTTCGTTTCTTTGATAAGGTTTTGCAGCTAGATATTTGAGGGCCTGGATCTTGGAGCAACATGGAGGAGAAGACTTATAGATCTGAGGAAAGGTACTCACCTCTTCATTCGTAGCTTGAATGGTCTAGGAAAGTAGGATGCATTTTGTTCTTGATTTGTTCTAGATCCACTTGGACTAGGGAGATCTCGCTTGAGTCCGCTTGAGTAGATTTACCCACTAACATATTTTTGTGTTTTTATTTTGTTTATGTTGTTAGAAAACATATGCAAATGTATGCTTGTTATTTTATAAGTAAGAATATAATATTGTTATAGGACAAAAAAGACTCAACATAAATCCATCTTGACCTTGATCTTTCAAGCATCAAGAATTCTGTGCTTTAATATATTTTGTATCCCTCTTGGTGCTTAATAGATATAGGGTTAAGATTGATCATGTTGGGTATAACAAAATTAGGGCAGCATAGGATTGGGATTCATAAACAAAATTACTATTAGTTGTTGTTGGTGGGGAAGGATGATAAGCACAGGGAGGTATTTGAAGAAGGTTGGAGATAAGGTGTCACAATGATTCATAATGGATCAATATATAAATTTTCATCTATTTGGATGCTTTATGGGTGGAAATATTGGGTGAATCGGCTTGTAGGGCCCATTTTAGGTCCATGTCTCACTTTGCATATTTGTGGATCAGAACATTCAGAGGCCTATTTGAGGGCTTAAACAATGTTTTTTAGGTTCAAAAGTTTATCACTTGTGACATACCCCTCAATTTTATTCTATACTTTGATACCTTTCAAACAGTTCAAGAATCACATCAATTGGAGTCTGTATGACGAAGTTATGCCTCCCGCAAGTTGACCATGATGGTACTAAGTGGATTCCACATCAGCTCTCTCACACACACAGATCTAATTACATGTGGACTTTCAAGAACATTATAGAAGATACAAAAACCTAACCCTAATCAGGAGTCAAGGAATGCAAAACTCTATAAGTAACCCTAGACGTCTATAGGGATCTTTTAAATATATGACCATTATTTTGCTAGGAAAATAAGGGGTTTCATTCTTATGGTTTTACAGTATTGTTCCATAGTTGAGAAACAACACTATATTGGATAATAGAGCATAATAGAGGAATTAAGAGATCTTATTGTAGTCATTCTAGTTGTAGAGTCATAGATAACTCCATAGAGAGTACCACTTTCTTTGTATTTGCACTACACAATGGAGAATGAAAGAATAAGGCATTGTCCACAATATTTTTAGTTTGGTTTTCCCCCTTAGTGGGTTTTCCTAGTGTATATATTGTGTTATTTGAGTGGAAGTGTTATTTTTCTCTAGTTTTTTTTCCTTTCAATTCCATTTTATTTAGCATTTTATGTAAATAAGCTAACATAATGAATTAAGTTGTGAGATCCATTGTGCCAAACTATTCCATTGGAATTTCCATGATAGTTTATGGATCACATAGCTCCAAAGTTTCGATGTCGTAGGATTTCTTGAACTTCGACGATCATGTAGTACTACCAGAATTTTGTCTAAGGACATGGTCATTCGAGGTTACTCTTTAATGGACTATGTGTATTCACCATGGCATGCCGATATATTCTATCAATGAGCTACACATTTCCTGGGACAACCATGCCTAACAATATTTCCAAGTTGTACTTTGAATTAGATTATCATATTATTATGTGTATGATCTTACTTGGTCAATTCAAGAGTTACACAAGAGACCAAAACACAACACGGGATATCGGGTGGGTGCCTAAACCAGGCATCCGAAAAGTGTTTATTAAGTGAACAAGTTAGAATGGGTGGTCCAAACAATGGTCGGAACCTCAAATACAAAGGGGCAACAGATTTTATCCTATTACCTGAAATACAACAAACAAAACTCCTTGGGATCTCCATCAGAAAATATCCTAGATTGCTTGTTGTTGCCTCTATCTCCCCCAAAGCGTGTTGTTTTAACATGTCTTTTAATTGGGTGCTCTACCTCAACACATGTTCCTTGCTTGGATGATTCTTCCTTATATCCCTTCTTGGAGTGCCCCTTGGATGATTGGATGTCTTCTCCTTAAGTGTGTTCATCTAATATATATGATATTCCCTCCTCATAAGTGTGCACCCAAGTAAAGGAACACATCATTTTGGAATCCCTATTAAATATGGGCACTCTCCCAATGGTCGACCAAGAGGCTCATCGATAACTTTTCCCAACTTGAATTCCAACACTTGGGCACTTCATTCAATTCCCTTCCTGGGTGCACCTACGTCAACTGATCCACTTATCGATTGTTTTTTTTATTCATTGACATGTGCACAATCCCCCTTGTCCATGATCCTTAGGGTCACGTCGATGGAATCCACATGTTCCTGACGTGGCATACAATCGTTTTCCCCTCATTAGGGTGCATTACTACAACACCATAGGAAAATGGATCTGATGGAATCTCTTCCACTTTGCTGCTTGTCAAAGCCTTCTTCTTTGAAGCCTTATGCCATCTATTAAATCCCCTTGTTGAATCCTTTTACAACTCGCTAAATCCCCTTGATTGCATGCCCCATTTCAATAATATCTCTTCCCATTCCCAATCCATCACTAGTTTCATTTGCCTTACATGCTCACAGAAGTTCTGAAATGCATTGATCCACCTCTTGGTCATGTTAGAAATGTCATTTTCTTAGAAAATAAAGTTATCGATGGATGATATGGTGATGGGTTTTCGTCTGTTGCAAGGCATGGATGTCATATCCTCCCCCACTCAAATTTTTTGTTGTCCACGATAACATTGCAAGAACTCTTGATTTCCTCTCATGACTACTGTCTAGACTTATGCACCCATCTATGGTTTCCTCCAACCACTCCACACTATCTCGTGTCAAAAACTTGAGCAATTGATGCTTCCCTTAATGAATTATCTTGCCCAAGTCTTCCCTTAATGTATCTGGGATGCAAAAATTATGGAATTCCACCTGCTGATATGCTCATAATCTATTGTCGTTACCAATGATTTGCATTGTTGTGACAACTCAACCTTCACAAGAAATTTATCAAGATGCCTAAGTGTTATTCCCTTTTGAATTACTAATGATTTGGTACTTAGCCATTATGCCTACATCTATACACTAATATCCCCCATGATCTAGACTACTTGAATGATCATTCCAATCATTGTGTCCTTCCATAGGAACACACTCATGCCAAAAATGGTCTCTTCCTTTCTACGTTTCAGTTAACTTTCACAACTCTTTTTTGGATAAGGAAAAGTTACCTAGATACCTTTTCCCACCGTTGTCCTTGGGTGAACTTTTCAAGGCACCATTCAAATGTTGAATTTTGATCCAATTTTCAAATCCTTAACTATTATCAGAATAATTATTCAAAATTTTATTTCATCCCACAAATTCATTGCATAATCAATATTCACTTGCAGTGTAAATAAAATAAATAAGGACCACTGAAAAATAACCATGCATAAGAGACACATATATTTTATCATGGGAAACCCATTGTAGGGAGAAAACCCAACAATTTTTTCTCAAAATAAATCAATCCAATTCAAATACAATACCAATCATGAAGATGATCCTTGGCACAAGAGAGGTTCTCCTTCCTTCACAAGAAACCCTAAGCAAGGGTAGATAATCTTCCAAGTGAATAAGAGAATAAGAGAACCCCAAAAATTATGCTTCTTGCCTTTGGTAGGACTTCCTTATAGGTGCTCACTTGGAGAGAGAAGAATATGAGATGTTGTTTTGTGTCTAAAATGAAGTGTGAGAACGACTCTATTGATATTCTTAAGTTGACTTGATTTTCACTCTTGAGGCTGACTAATAGTTTTGTTTTCTAGGGCCAATTTACCCCTTTTACTAGGGTCATTGTGCTCTTTTTTGCCTTCAACTTTCCGTGGGACTTATTCAATTCTATTTGGGATTTATTTAATGGATTGTCTTGACTTATTGGTTATTTATTCATCATTGAAAATTTATCCTCATTGATTTCCATCTTCTCACATGTAAATCGGATTCTTCCATAAATCTCTAATGTTGATTTGACCCCACTCTAAGAAGTCCCAAACACTCTTAGATCTTATGTCAAATTCAACATTAGATTATACTTTGTTTATTTCACAAGGGGATGAAATATCCAATATCATAAACAAGTCAACTCACTCTACTAAGAATAGATCGCTACTTTTTGGAGTGCTCATTCTTGAAGAATGCAATGTGACCTCTAGCTCCTTCTTGGAGCACCCTTTCTCAGGGTAGCATATTCAAGCCTTATTTACCATTAGTCACTTATCATGAATAATCAAGTCTATAATTTGGCCATCCTCTATGAACCATTGATTACTTCTCATTATCTCTCTTGGAGAATGTCTGCAGAATGTTTCCCAATGCTGCAACCATGGAGAAACATCAAATCTCCCTCTTGACGAGGGGGACATTCTCTATTATGACAATCTTATCACTTAGTGAGAATGTTCATAAACCATCTTGTATATGTATTGCATCAAGGCCATTCACCAATAGCATATCCCCATGAGTGATTATTCATCCCAATGTTACACATATTACGATCCATCTAAGCCATCCATCATTAGCCAAATCATTATGGCCATTTTCCTGTGAGCGGATATTCAGCTGCTCATATGTAAAACCATCTCAATGTCTAGGTCATTATACACACCATCAACACTCACACTCACTAATAGAGGTATTCTCCATCATGCAAAGCTTATCCCTAATGTATACAAACTTTGGCTTAGACAAAGGCTTGGAGAGAATATCGACTATCTGCTCATCCGTGGATATTAACTGGAGCTTTACTGCTCCCTTCTACACCATCTCTCAAACAAAGTGTTATTTGATCTCTGTTAGTGCCAGAAATTGTTCTTAGACTACTAAATAACAATCCAACACAATCTCATAAAATAAAACTAAGTAAAACAGGTTTTTAGGGTTTTGGTTTTACAATTTGTTATCAAGAGGGAAAAATCTCATCAGGCTAAGACAAACACTAAATCGTGTAATAGTGATGGAATGAGATGCACAATATATGAAACATAAACCAGAAATAATATAAGCACAATATTGAATTTCATTCACATCTCACAAGCATTTCATGAATAATAACCTCAAACAAGAAATGAATCTGTCAACTGAGTGATTACACAAACCAGAAATAAAACTAGTAAATAGAGTAAAATGGGCGTATAGCTTGCATATATGTCATAATCAGTTATCAAAAATACATAAGAGTTTCTGAACTTAGCTCTGTATACAGTAGCTTGAAAGCCTCCCCTTGTACAAAAATTTGAACCCCTGTTCATTCTAATGTCTTTCTTTTATCTTGGTTACATCCAAAAAATAGTTATCTAACTGTATAACTACCTTCTAGGTCAGACTATCTAACACTAATAAAGTAAAAGTTTTCCAAAATAAACTAATATCTTTAAAAAAGTTAACTAAAAGACACATGTCATCAATAGTATTTTAAAGATCTTTGGTAGCTTTAGCCGAAAGGGCTATTCCTTCTAAGGCTTGATTTTTTCTTTTGGTTCTCTGCTGCTCAGCTTCTAGGTCTTCAACTCTCCTTGCTAATTCTTGATTTTGCTGAGTTAATTCTTGGATAGTCTGCTTCAACTCTGCACATAAGCTTTGTGTTCGTCTTTTCCTCTTCAATGCTTCCTTAGAAACCACAATTAATTCTTGAAAATGGTTGTTAATCTCCTCTAGATCTTCTCTTAATCTTCTATTTTCCACTACTAATCCTTCATTTGTTTCATTCAAAAAGTCTATTTGGTACTTATACTGCTTGATACTTTTTCAAAGATTTTCATTCTCAGAATCTAAACATTTCCCTTCTTGAAATGAAGACACTCCTTTTGACACCCAAGGGATTATTAATTTCTTAAAAATTTCCTCATCATCCTCTTGTTGTCGCTCTGTCACTGTTACAAGAATATCTGGAGACTCGGCACATTCAAAATTGCACTATATTGATGGCTCTGCAATTTTTCTTTTCCCTGTACATGATTCTAACATCACTCAATGATATTTTCTAGTATAAAATTGCTAAGGGCTAAGACTTTCCTTTCTTCCAATATCTTCTAGTTGTTCTGGAACTTTATTTTTACTAGTGATGAATCAACAATCAAAGAATATTGTTTCTTACTCTTGACTTTTTTAGCATTCAAACTTTCATCCTCTTTGAAATCCTCTTGAGAAGAGGAGTCTTCTGACATTGTAATATTTTCTTGAGCTAGCTTCGGATTTAAAAGTTTTTCCATGTTTATCATCAACCTGTTCTTAGGTATGGTTTTAAGTCTCCATCCTACTCCTACTTCTCCAAGCATACTCAAATATTTACCTTGATGTTTTATAGTTGCAAGCTAAACAACTTCTCTTTTAACTCCTTTCATGACTAGCTTTTCTTCAAACCCTTCTTTTGAGCTCTATGTATTATCAACCCTTAATTTATCAAGCACTGGGATTTCACTTCTTTCTTCATGTACATCTGTAGGAATCTGTTCTTGTTCTACAGCACATTTACCTTCTTCCTGGTTTGTATCTTCATCAAAGGTATTTGCTCTGGCATCTTCATTGATTTCTGCTACATCTTATAAATTCTACACTTGAAATTTCAACTGACCATCTTCACCAATCTTCTTTTGTTGTCCACCTACAAGCTGTTCAAGTTTCTGTGTCGAAGACTCCACTTGAGTAGTCTGTTCTTCCACTTCAATAATGACTTATTTCTTTAATTTTTTGACAAAGTTGTGTGATTTGTTTATTTGTCTCCTTTTTTACTGGTATTCTTTCTCGCTTTGAAACCCTGACCAGAACATAAAATAATTCCAAGTCTTTGCTTTCTTTTGGAGCACGGTACTGATAATCAATTTTATCAATCCATGATGGAAAATGGACTGCCTAGTGTGATCCTGATGCTCCCTTACTCTGCTTAACATTTTCTGCAAACTTTTAAGGAAGAAGAAGGGGAGATTCATCTTTGACTCCTGATTTCAGTGCTGTAAAAACCTGATATGATATTTAAAAATAGAGGCATATCTTCCCTCACAGGTTATATAAGTCTACAAAATATTAATTGGATCTCTCCATTCAAGCTTGAACTTCTATATATGAACCCCCTTACCCCAATCTTCTACAACATTGGGTAGCAAGAAATTCTCTGAATTAAAACCAAAAGGCACTTTCTTGAACCAAAACTCACCTTCATCAGCAATGCCTATAGCTTCTACTATTAACTCTCTAGTCAATTCAATTTTTAGGGTATTAAACAAGACTGTGTCTTTCTCTAATCCTTGAGAGCATTCATCTGAAACCTCTGAATGATAACCATCAATTTTCTCAAAATATTGAAACCAGCCTGCTTCTTGAAACAATTTTGCACACTCAGGGAAAGTTTTAGCCCATGTCATGTATAAAGGCTTAGCCCTATTTGTCTTCCCACTTCTCTTCATTTTCTCTATTGGACCTTAACTGTTTCTCCTTCATCAAATAGTTGAAACTATTTGAAAGTATGTTACTTCAACAGTAAACCAGAAGTTGAGAAAATTAGAACCCTTGATATGAATTTTTTTCTCAAAAAATGGATAAGTATTTCAGAACAATTTCACTGACATAATAGACTAACAATTAAGCAAAAATCAGGTTCTTAAACTTGCACTCCTTAATCAACACCCATAACTACTCCTATGTCAATACAAGCCCAAATTCATGAATGATGTCAGAAATCAGTTGCATACCTGTCGTAATAATGGTTTCAGTTGCTAAAAATATGCTATCTTGT
Organism: Pseudotsuga menziesii; assembly: GCA_001517045.1. Lineage (NCBI taxonomy): Eukaryota > Viridiplantae > Streptophyta > Pinopsida > Pinales > Pinaceae > Pseudotsuga > Pseudotsuga menziesii. Next base: position 216,217 of record LPNX010919624.1, read on the forward strand.
CTTCCCAGGTGTCCAGTAACCTCTGTAGCTTTGTCTTCAACTGCCACGACTGCACCAGTCAATTACTCTACAAACCCTAAACCTCTAACCGCATTCCTCGCAATATCTTTCAACCACAAACTACCAGGGATCAGTGCGGTCTCTGTAAGCTTTCATACATTCAAGAAATTCGTAACTAACATCGAATTACTCCCATCGTGCACCATCATTACTGTTTAAAGGGTCTCTATTTCCCACTTTCCAGACAGCTGCAACTCGTTTGAATCATTCTTGTCTTAACTCAAACACTTGTCAAAATGATTAGTAAGGGTTAAACACATATCATTTTCCTTTACACATGTGGAAAAACTCCCCTCATTTGCAAATTTTAAAACTCACGAGCAAACTTACGATTTTTTGAAGGCCACGACTTTATTGTAGCGCTCTAGTTCATGATTTCTGCCTTTGCGCTACAGGAATCTCTAATTAATTTTTTTTGACAAAAGGATTTAAAAACAAAAGGTTAAATTGTGTAATCAAACCTTGATTAACCCTCATGATATCTCTTTCCAACATTTCAGAAATACATACACCTAATAAGCCCATTAAAACTATGAAAACAACTAAGTAACGTAAATTTAAAAGAAAAACTTATAAAATCAAAAATAAAAATAAGCATGCTATCAAATCACTTCAAAAAACAAACTCAAAATCATAAATCAATAAGAGAAATCATGTTTTGAAAATAAGCATACAGTCTAAAAATAGAAAACAAAATCTAGCTATAATATCTGGCTCCTGCTGTGGGATGAAGTCCTCCTTGTGAGGTTTCAAGAACCTGTAGATCAGTGCCTTCTGTCATTTAATTGAACCTATTTTCTACTTTGCAAGACATCCATTGGGATATGGATTCTTTATTCAATCCTTCACACACCGGTATATACAATAAAATTCAAATCTCTTTCCTTCAAAGACTGTAAAAATGCTTGAGGAATCGTCCATTGACTGGATTAGAAAACTCCTCACCATCCAAAGTCTATAAAATAAAAGTATTATTCTCCAAAAAATTTGACACTAAGAAAGGACCAAACCATAGATTATCAAACTTACCATGTTGACCCTTCTGTTCCTTTCTAGCATCCCACGTTAATACCATATCCCCATTGAAAAAGGTGTTTTATTTAATTTTCCTATCAAACCTTTTGTTTATTTTCCTTCTATATAGTTGAGCTTTTTCTTCTACTGATTCACAATTCTGTTGTAATTCAATTAATGCATAAACTCTCCTTTGAATATCAATGGGTTCCTCTTGACTATATTGAAGAAATTTCATTACTAGAATACCAAGTTGAATTGGAAACACCACATCAGTGCCATATACCAGTTGAAAAGGAGAAGTCCCAATTTCCTTTTTAATTGTTATCATGTCATCCCACAGTGCATATTTCAGCATTGAGTCCCATGACCTCTTATTTTGACTCAACATCTTCTTGATGCTCTGAATGATACTTTTATTGGTGGATTCAGCTAACCCATTTCCCTGAGGGTAATAAGGTGTTGAGTGTTTCCGAACAATCCCATTTTCTTCACAAAATACCCCCATGGCTTTTGACTTAAAAGCTTTAGCATTATCAGTAAATAACTTATTGGGACATCTAAATCTGCTAAGAATATTTTCCTGAATAAAGCTAAATATCACCTTGTCTGTTGCTAATTGCCTCCACCCATTTGGTGAAAAAATTTGTAGCTGTCAATATCCATTTATGCTGCCCTGAAGAAGAAGGATTTATCTCACCTATAAAGTCTAAGCCCCATTGCTGAAAAGGAGCATTCGCTACAATAGGCTTCAATGGTAAAGACACTACATTTTGCTTACCAGCAATTTTTTGACATGGAGCACAAGCTCTTACCTGCTGATATACATCAGAGAACAGGGAAGGCCAATAGTATCCAGACCTCAAAATTTTAAAAGCAGTAGCCTTCCATTATTTATGTCCCCCACAAGCATCTTGATGGGACTCTGAGATTACCTCCCAATATCTGACTTATCTAAACATCTGAGAAAAATACCTCTTGGATCTTTCCAAAACAGCTGTTGTTCTATCGGACAATATTTAGTAGCTTTTAACTTCAGTGACCTAGCTACCTTTTTATCTAGATGTTCAGGACATTGTACATACAATAGGAAATGTACATTGTCTGCATACCATGTAGATTCTGCATACTGCTCCATAATCTTTTCTTTCTCCTACTCAGCTTGCAATTCTTCCTGCATAGGTTGTTCTGCCATCAAATGAAGGCCTAAAGCTTGACAATTTGAATCAGCCAACAACTTTGCTAGGCCTTGACCCTTCACTAGTTTAGTAGGCTCGATGTCCACATCATATTTCATTATATTAGCAAACCATTTTCCTCTTTTACCTTCACTATCAGGTTGAGTTAATATCTCCTTAATGGCGGCATTGGGAACATAAGCAATGACCTTAGAATGTAAAACATAAATTCTAAAAAAATTTAATGCTTTTACCAATGAATAAGCTTGATTTTCCAATGTGCCATACTTCAACTCTGAGTCCCTAAGAGTCTTGTTGAAAAATGCAATTTGTTGTTCCAATCCCTCACTATTCTTCTGTAACAAAACAACAGCTAATGTATCCTCTGATGCAAAAGAAAAAGTCAGAAATTCCTTTGAAAAATCAGGGACTCACTAGCACCAGAGCTTCTGTAAGAGATAGCTCTATCTTCTCAAATGAATTCCTAGCCTCTGTTGTCCATTTCACTTCCTAATCTTTCTTCAACATAGTTGTTATTTTCTTGATAGTTTTAGCAAAATTCGGTAAAAACCAACGCAGAAAAATAATTTTCCCAATAAAAGATTGCACATCCTTGTAGCAGGGATTTCTCCTTGCTACAGGGGCAGAAATGGATCCCTTCCATCTATAGGACGGAAGGGTAGGTTCCTGCATGTGGAAAATGCAGAAAGAAAAATGGAACATATAGAAAGCAAAGAACAAGAAAGAATGGCCATGAGCCCCTCTGCAAACAAGGTTAGGGCTTCGCCTTGGCTACCTGCAAACAACTATTAAACTGAAATAAACCTGCAAAACATGTTAGAAATCAAACCTGCAAACAAATAATGGTCAGAAAACAACTAAGCTATCAAAGAAAACACATAAATAAAAATAGGTTATACCTCTCCTTTGGTGAAATGGGACACCATGCCCTAGTTGAAAGCAACTCCCTATCTCACTCAGCAATGGAGGAGCTATGGCTCAATGGGGAAGATGAGTGGAAGAGAGGGGGATGTGGGTGGCTTGAGAGGAAAAGAGGTCTCAAGGCATCCACGGGCAGCATAATAGTATGCAAGAGAGGTGTGTTTTGAGAGTGACCCCCCACCCTCCTTTTATAGCTTTTTTTTGGAGTTTTAGGGTTTTAAGCCCTTGGTCTGGGCTTTAGCCCCTTTTTCCCTAACTTAAGCTCCTTTTAGGGTTTTAGGCTCCTTTGAGGGGTTTTAGCCCCTAAGAGAGTTATTTATGCTCCTTTTTGGGGTTTTTAAGCCCTTTTCTTCATTCTTAAGCCTTTTTGGGGGTGTGGGGGTCTAATGGCGTGTTACGAAGGTCGTGTATGGGTGTCCTTGGGTGGTGTAGGCCATGTAGAGCTGAGTGAGGGATTTTTCGGGTTAACAAATTGCCCCCTGATGTGTGAGGGCAGGAGCTCATCGTATGTCCGACGGACATCATAGGATTTTCTACGTAGAGGTGGTGCTTTCAGGGCTGGGGCATGGTGGCTTTTGGTTTTTGTATTAATATGGTTCCCATCAATGGGTAAGATACAAATAATGTGTGACATGTATATGGACGAGGCAGGCATCCCCATGCTCGTGATAATGTCAAAAGAATAATTTGATCTATGCTCTAAAATACAAGAGCCGGTCATATACAACTAATGGTAAAATAATGGTTGCCTCAATGTGAGGCTGAATATAATACTGATCTGGTACATTGGATCCGTGGAATTCTCATGGAATGCTATATATTCATGACTAATGGCTTGCTGGATCTGGGACGGTACATAGCTGTATGGACTCACTGATTGAGAGTCAGAGTCTCTATGGTACAAGTATGCTACATCAATCATAAATCTATATAGAAGCACTGCTGGGGCTTTTGAACACTATCTCCAACGCAACCCAGAAATCACAAGGTACATAACCTATTTAGGTCCCTCGAATAGACTCATCAATGTGCTAGAGTCATGTGACATCCGAGGTCTTCGACCAAGTACTGTGCAGACCAAACCCTGTACGAATCTCAACGATGCGATGATGTAATTCGAGTCGAGCATGTGAGAAACAACCATCCCGAGAGGCACTAAGGACTCCTCTCAAGTGGTCCAAGGAACTCATCAATGAGGTTAATGAAACCAAGATACAGGTACCTCTGGGTCTATCCTATGGAATATGTGTGTTTTCATCGACAGAGGGAGACCTGCCCCTGGTCAAGGTAATGATGTTTCCTTGACCAGAAGCATGAGGGAGATAACCAAAAGATGTGAGACAATCTGAGGACTGACCCACTGAATGGGGGGGGGGAGGGAAAGAGTTGAACAGGGGCAAAGGGAGTGTAGTATGCTCAAAATTCCTTTCTTCATAGTATGACAGCAGGGCAGAGTAGGCAGCAAATGAAACTGACTCATGGGAATGGGATCATAGCTGTAATACCAGGAATGTCACTACAAATGGGAAATACTTGGAGGAGGTAGACGCTTTTGATATTGATGGGATCCAAGGAAGACACATTGCATAGTACTCTGATCAAAGGTGACCCAAAGGGGGAATGCTTCCAAACTGTTTTCTGTGGAGTGGTGTCTAGGGACATCGTTATGGTACGATCTCGTGGATTTTTTGTGAGCCTGAGAAAGTAAATGTTCAATGGTGCTTTCAATTTTAGAGAGTCTAAAAGCGCGAAGAAGACTCCAGTCAGGGCTCTTTTTCATTGGTAGTCTCCTGTGCCTGAAAAAGGATAAAAGTATACATAGGAGAGCTCACCCATCCTGTAGGGGATGAGAGACTTATTTACCGTTGGTAGTCCAATCAGGCCGGAAAAGGTTAAACCTATACTGACTGGACGGTCATTCAGATACTTTTACGAGCATGAACGAAACCAAGTTTGCTCTGCAATATTTTCTTGATGAGAAGGCTGGAAAAGAGCTTAACGACAACCCGTGGTGAGCTTTTTCGTAAAGTGCGACCCCTTTGCCCGAGAAAGCATAAAAGTATGTAGAGGGGAACGGTCTTGGCTTGAATACGCCAAGGTGGTCCTTTTCATTTAATGGTCTACATGGTCCACAAAAGCAGGTAAACAAGACAATGTAGACTCCCTTTCCTATACTTTAGCAATCGAGAAAGGAAGCAGTTGCGCTTGGTTATCTTTTCATTATTTTCAGGAGTCAGAAAAGAGCTTAAACGAAACTCCAGTGCGGTCAACCCCTTGCGGTGGGACAGGAGGTGCCCCATGTCAGGACGGTGGACAGTGGTCCAAAGGTCATCCATGTAGTATGGATGGAGCAGAAGGATCTAAAACATACCAATACATGCGTGGGATAGATTGCAGCAGAGGTTCGCGAGTCGGTGCGGCAAAGGCACGTAAACCGAGGTGGCTCTCGGACAGAGGTCAAGAGAGCTGTGTGTGAGTTGTGGTGAATGGACTTGACTACATGTGATGTGAGTGCAAGTCCAGGGGAATTTATATGCCAAATACATGCGAGAAAAATAAATCGCTTTGTGGACAAAGGTCCAGAGATTCGCGTAAGGTGCGATGGATGGAGAAGACAACTATGTGTTAAAATACAAAATAAGAAAAAAATGGTGACCCTTAACGGATGGTGGCCCAAAAGACCGCATGAGTAGCGGTAGGGAAGAGTGATACAAGTACAGGTCCACAGACACTTGCATCACCATGTTGTGGCTCATAAATCGAGGTAGCTTCCGAGAAATGGTCCCAAAATCTATTTGTTAAACATGAGACGATGGTCTCATAAGAAGATAGAAATTTGAGACCGGAGGTGTGAGGGGTGTCTTGAACAAGTTCCGGGTGACTTTGAATTAGTAGCTAATGTTACTGCCCCTGAATGTGGGTCTTTGATTTGTGGTACAAATGTTGCAAAACAAAAAAAAAGGGAAAAAACTACGCTATAAGGGACTCATAGTGGTTATATCAGGCATAGACTCTCTTGAAGTGGAGCATGTTGCACAGCTTCTTCAAGAGTCGACCATCTTAGTCAGCTAAGAGGTATGCCCCCTTGCCGAGATGAAGGTCATTGGTAAGGCAGGATGACATAATCTGGTCTTTTATGGGAAGGACCGATTCCACACTATGGTTTAAAGGGAATCGGGTAAAACCGGAGGTGGTCTTACAGATCTCTCCGTCATCGCGTAAGTGGTGCCAGGGTAGATCAGGTGGATCTTCCACGGCTGATGAGACGGAAGGGAAACTGGTGCTAGAGATCATGTAAATGGTATTGGTTGTGGTTTTTGTGGCCTTTCCCCTAGTCTATGTTGGAGGAAGAGGGACAGCCCTGGAGACAGGAGGAGTATTTGTTGGACCTGAAGGTAGGTGCAACATCATCTCAATTGGATGGACATGATTCAACACATCCTGGGGCCTTAGAGGTAGGGTAGGTGGTTCAAGGTACCACACAGGACCTCCCAGTGTGAAATCCTGTAGATTGCGGGTTGCTAAGATAGACTTACTCACGATCTCGAATGGTAGGAAAAGGAAAAGGAAAAGGATCATGTTGATCGGGAATGAACCCCACTGTTTCCCTAGTAACTGAGGTTGAGATTGCAACTGAGGTTGCGGTGGTGGTTAGGGAAACAATGGAAGAGAGAGGTCTGATGGACTGTTGGTGATGGTGGAGACAAGAGGGTCTGTAGAACTGGACATCATGTAAATGGACATGGTGTCCAAAGAAGGAGGTGGGGCGTGAACTTCTTTGATCAGAGTGATCTCAGATTCAAGGGAACATTGACGGAGGTCAGCTAAAGGGATTTGGAATTAGGGAAAGTCTTGATAGAGGTGAGAATAATGTCCATACAAACCGCACAAGGCGCAAGCATGGTTTGTTCTTAGTGACTTGTTTCTGACTATTGGCGCGGTTGGAAGATCAACCACGGGGAGATTTTTGGTTGTGTCCATGGCATCCAAATGCGCACAAATCATTGGAATTTCAGGGCAATTCTGAGTTGGATGGCCCTATTGTTCGCAAATGGCACAAGGCGGGATCTGTCGAGGTTCTATGGTGGCTTTGGCATTCTTTCCCTTGGCCCTTTTTGGGTGGGGCGATGCAGGTGTGGGTGTGGGTTCGGTGGTTGGTTTTTGCGGACCCGGTGGGGGATGAGACTCAACCGCAATGGGTTGCACAGGTGTTAAGACTACCTAGGGTATCGATGGTTGAGCTGGTCGATCAAGATACCACACTGGAATGCCCAATGTAAAGTTGGGCAGGTTGAGGGTGGCCATTACTGGCTTGCTCATGACACCAGGTGGGGGAAAGAAGAAGGGAATTGTATCGACTGGTGAGGAGCCCAAATAACTCCCTGCTGGTTGTATGTGGGGGTGCGGTTGTGGTTGTGGTTGTGCGTAATGCTGCAGCTATGGATGATGTTGCGGCTACTGTTGATGTTGCGGCTATGGACGGTGTTGTGGTTGCGGTTGGGGCTGCGGCTACGGTTGTTGTTTGGGTGCAGCAGTGCTAGATGAGACCATGCACAAGTCTGCAGTCTCATTTTGTGTCGGCGACAGTGACACTAAGGGGAAATGAGCCATCATGGTGGTATCGGCAAACAACCCAGGGCCCACATTCAACAATGGGGAGCCTGGTGTGTTGTCAACCATGGTGTTGATTGCAAGGACAACATTGGCGTGTGTGGTTGTCCCTTGTGTCTCAATGGTGGTGATGGCAGGGATAACGTTGGCGGGTGCCGCTAACCCATGTGGATCGTGATAAGTGAGTTGATCAACCATCACGATCTTCCCTTCATGAGGGAACATCATGAGATGAAAGACACTTGATGCGACATCTCTCATGCCGTACATATAACTTCTTCCAAGGAGAAGGTTATAATCTAGTTGAGCGTTGACGACCTCTATGTCGATCAGCACTGTCTTCCCGGCTAATGTGATGGGGACATGGGAGAGGATTCCTTAGGCTTTAGTGGGATGGCCATCATAAGCCCGCGAATTTGTGGAGGATGGTTGTAGAATTGGGGATCCAAGTTTCTTCCAAACCAAGGTGGACATAACGCATGTGAATGCCCCCTCATCCACTATGCACCGGTGCGCGACCAAATTCTAGATAGACACTGGGATTTGGAAGGTGATGGTGGATGGCATGCATGGTTCTCCATTCTCCATGTTGAATGTGATCAACTTGGAGTCAGAGGGGTCTATGGCCCCAAGGGCGGCTAGTAATGATTTTCGCTACGTTGGGCACGTTTTGAGTACCTCCAGAGCAGACATGGTCGTTGGTGTTTGGGCCAAATCATCCACAATGCTATAGTTGACAGCAGCTCTAGCTGTGGCGTTGTTGGCCACTCGACGTATGGGGGGGGAGGGGGAATGGGGGTAACTGAAGAGGTAGGTTGACTATTTTGGACGTAGATGCCATTGATGTGTCAGCGGGATCGATGGTGGTACCATACTAATTCCATCTAGTTTGTAAGTTGACCTCTTCAGTCGTCATGGCTAGCAGGTGGTGAACACCTGTTTCAGCCATGGGAGGTGCCCCCAGAGCATTGGTATTGGGTTGGGGAGGGGGTGCAGTTTCCACCAACCCTTGGACAGGTAGTGGGTTCTAGAGCACCATAGGAGGAGGTCCTTGTGGTGTCGAGTTGGGTTGGGCTTGGTTCATAGCATTAGCAGCCTGTTGGGCCTCATTCTGAATGGCCTACTTAGTGCGAGCCATGAGGGGACACTCGAATGTGTAGTGCCCATAGACCTTACAGAGTGTGCACGGTTGGTTTGTGCACAATGAGGCGTTGTGTCTAGGAGCATTTGGTTGTGGGGGGTTTTGGGCGGGTCGGTTCACTGCGGTATTGTTGGGAGGATTTGGTTTTTGACCACCTCCCTGTTGTTGGTTATTGGCTTGGTTTCGGGGTCGATTATTCCAGGCTTTCCCTTGTTGATTTTTGGGGGCAGGATGGTTGGGACGGTTTTGTTGTGCAAACACGTGTCCCAACGGAGCGGGTGGAGCGAGGGCGGGGGCTTGGACTGCTTGCACTGGTGGTGCATAGTAGATTTGAGTGGGTGGTGGTACCACATATGTGGGCATTTGCCCTGCGTACTGCTGTGTTGGCCAAGCCATGGCCTGAGCCTGTTGCATTGGCGCATGTTGTGCATAGGAAGTTGTTGCTCTGGCCTGGGACATCATTCTGGCGTAGTCCGGAGTTTGGTTTTGGTAAGCAACACTACTAACAGTGTTGCTTGGTTGTAGTGTAATGGTAGGTGGTGTCGGATGGTGTTGTGGCTGTTGGGAGACCGAGCCTATGATGTCATCCATAGCATGGCATGCCCTTAGTGCATCCTGGTAGGAGGTACCCAGGCGAGGAGCGTCTGGAATGACGGTGTACAGATATCCAGACTAAGCGTAGATCAGGTCAAACTGTTGGGCTTTTAGTATGGCCTCCTCTTTGGATTGGGGATGTTTGGATGTGACGTCCTTTGCTATGGGTGGGAGTAAGGTCTTGAGGAACCAATCCAAGAATATCCTATCGTCAAGTTGGATTTTACAGAAGTTGCGACGTCACCGCCACTCATGGATGTCATCGGTTATATGTGTCGCAGTGCTTTGGCGACAGGATAACAGGATCTCCCCCCCTTCGTCATATCTAACGGCGAGTTGGAAATACTGTAGGAACATGAAAGCTAGGGAGTTGAAATATGGGTATTTGGCCTGTGGTGGCTCAATGTACCATTTGGCCACGGCACCTGTAAGGGTCCATTGGAATAGCCTCAGCCTGATGGAATCATCTACGATGATGTTGGACGAGCACCATAGATGGAATGTCATAATATGGTTTTGGGGACATTCCCCTGCCTTGCCTTCAAACTTGGGGATGTCTGATGGCAGCTTAGTTGGAATTGGACGCCAAAAAGCTTGATGGCGAATGGGGTCGTTTGTCAATCGAGCCAAATCCAGCAAGTTAAGACGAGCTAGGAAAGGCAGATTTGACACCAAGTTGATGTGGGATGGGGGAGGTATGGTGGTGGGGTTTGCAGGTGCATAATGCACCTGCATGGCTGGGGGCACTTGTGGTGGCACCATTGTAGATGGGCCAATGACCGCAAGTGTGGTGGGGGGGACAGTGTGAGTTGACGGGCCATTGCCCCCAAGTATGATGTGAGGGATAGTGTGAATGGAGGGGACATTGACCCCATGTATGACCATAGGGGCAATGTAAGTGGACGGTGCAATGCCCCCCTGTGTGGCAGGAGGGGCAGTGTGTGTGCAAGGGCCACTGCCCCTATGTGTTGCAAGTGGGCCAGCTTGGCTGGTCACTATGGGTGGTGGCAACTGACTGATGATAGTTTGCATGACTATGCTTGGGCCACCTACAGGGTTGTTGGTGAAAAGTTGTGGTGTGGACATGGGTCCACTTACTATGGCTATGACGAAAAAATGGATCCGGATTTGCACTAGACATGGGGCTTGATGGTGCAGTATGGAGGTCTGGTTCAGACTGGTACGGGTCTAAATCTGAATCAGAGGTTGTGTGGCCTTTTGATGGTGTGGGAGATTGCTGAGAATGGTTTCGACGGTGTCAGTTTAATGTCCCGAATGGTGGTGTTTCACCTATTAGGCGTGAGGAAGAGAGTGGAGGATCAATTGTGTTAGATGTTTATCAAACTGGTGGGAATGATGTTTGGACCCCAGTTTCAATGGCTTCCTATTGGCTGTAGGTGGTCACTCAGCCACCAAGACTGATAGAAGACAACACTTGGCTTTTTCCTCACGGGAGTTTCTACTCAATCAGTGGGGGTCGTTTCCCGTTTCGCTTGGCAATTCCTCTCAGCGGCCAACTACTTTGGGGTTCCCATGGTACTCCTCACAATGAGTTTCTGGGCTGAGCCCAATTTCTTCCCACGGTTGAAGCAATTAGGGACTTATTTCCTCAAAGACTACAAATTTTTTGAACTTAGTGTAAATTGATAAATTTTAAGGGCTCTCTCAACGTCATGAACTGAGTTGGGTTGATTTAGTGGTATGGTGTATATGTTTTTCTGTCTTTCTATTTATCAGGTGGCTGCAAGTGGTTTATGAATATGTCATAGAGTTCATATCATTGTTGTGCAAGCAGTGAATAATAAGAAATTTGTAAACATATACATTTTTAACCCTGAATGTGACAGCTTAACTAGGTGACTACCTTACACCTATATTCCTCTTAGACCAAGAGAAGGTGTTGGGATCTCAACACAATGGGACTAAGCCCATCTGTAGATCCATAGGTCACCTCCCAGATGCAAGGTTGGTCAATAGGGAGGATGCTTAGTGCCATGAGAATCCCTCCTTCTCTACCCCCTCTACCTTCCAGGTCATCCATTTTTAATGGTTTAGAACAATATTCAGTGAAGTGCCTAGGACAAATGAGTTGTTCCCTTCGTCGTATCCCAGAATACCCCGAAGGGTGATGACTGCGTAGAGGAGGAAGGGTAAGCTAGACTATAAATTTTATGTTAATTTTAGTTAAGCTACATTCATTAAGCCATTAAAATTTGTTTTGAATTTACACTTTGTTTGTTGATGCGATTTGCGGGAAATTAAAACAGAAACAGAAATTGAACTACTGTGCTGGACAGAGGCAGTTGAGCCACACTGACAATCCTTATTAAAATAAAAATTAAGTACTGATTGACAAACCGCATGTTTCAGGTCAATTTCGGTGAGGGGGTCACGAAATTTTTCCATAAACGGGCGAGGGGGTCACATAGATTTCATAGACATAAGCGGTCTACCTGTCTAAGTGAAGTCGCACCTTTCAGGGGGAAAAGGGTGACCTGGTTGTGCCTGTGAGGCCTAAAAGAGTGACCTCATCCCCTGTTCAGGCCCGATAAGTGTGACCTGCCCCGAATTTGGGGTTTTTCTGTTCCTGAGTTAGATTTGGCTAACAGTAAACTATACTATGGCCAAACTGACTCGGATTTTCCTTGCAGAGGCTTCGACAACAATAAAAATTGGAAATAAACTAGATCTAAGCTATATTTGACAAGAAATTTCTAAAACTAGGGTATAAACTGAAAAAACTGAACCAGGGATCCTGTGGGATCGACCTGGTATGGTCGCCAGTTCTGTAGCAGGGATTTCTCCTTGCTACAGGGGCAGGAATGGCTCTGTTCTGTCTATAGGATGGAAGGGTAGGTTCCTACGTGTGTAAAATGCAAAAAGAAAAAGGAAATAGACAAAAAGCAAAGAACAAGAAAGAATGGCTATGAGCCCCTCTGCAAACAAGGTTAGGGCTTTGCCTTGGCTTCCTGCAAACAACTGTTAAACTGAAATAAGCCTACAAAACATGTTAGAAATCAAACCTGCAAGCAAATAATGGTCAAAAAACAACTAAGCTATTAAAGAAAACACATAAATAAAACTAGGATATACCTCTCCTTTGGTGAAATGGGCCACCATGCCCTGGCTGAAAGCACCTCCCTATCTCACTCAACAATGGAGGAGCTATGGCTCAATGGGGAAGATGAGTGGAAGAGAGGGGGATGTGGGTGGCTGGAGAGGTAAATAGGTCTCAAGGCATCCATGGGCAGCATAACAGTATGCAAGAGAGGTGTGTTTTGAGAGTGACCCCCCACCCTCCTTTTATAGCTTTTTTTGGGGGTTTTAGGGTTTTAAGCCCTTGGTCCGGTCTTTAGCCCCTTTTTTGGGATTTTAGCCCCTTCCACCCTAACTTAAGCTCCTTTTAGGGTTTTAGCCCCTAGGAGAGTTATTGAGGTTCCTTTTTGGGGTTTTTAAGCCCTTTTCTTCATTCTTAAGCATTTTTTAGGGTGTGGGGGTCTAATGGGGTGTTACGAAGGTCGTGTATGGGTGTCCTTGGGTGGTGTAGGCCATGTAGAGCTGAGTGAGGGATTTTTTGAGTTAACAATCCTTCTTGCTTCTAGGAAAACTGATCTTCAAAATGGCTTTTACCCTTTCAGGATCTATCCTTATCCCATCAGTTGAAACCAAATTTCCTAACAACTTACCATCCTGCACAACAAAATGTGAATTTTTTGGATTAAGACACAGTCCATATTTTCTGCATTTCAAGAAATTTTGTTTTAGATGCTTTATATGCTCTTCATCAGATTGTGAAAAAACTGTTATGTCATCCAAATAGATCACCACAAACTTCTCCTTCTCTCCAACAAAGGCTATGTCCATAGCTCTTTGAAAGGTAGCTCCATAATTCATCAATCCAAAGGGCATTTTATCATACATGAAAGTACCCAAAGGGGTAGTGAAGGCTATCTTTTCTCTGTCATTGGGGTGCATTGCAATTTGGTTATACCCAGAAAAACCATCCACCATTGAAATCCTTTGAGCACCCACCACCTTCTGCAAGAATTGCTCAATTTTTGGTAATGGGTAATTATCCTTTAAAGAAGACCTATTCAGATTATGGAAGTCTACACACAACCTTATTTCTCCATTCTTTTTTCTGACAGGAACTAGGTTTTCTACCCATGATGAATATCAAAGAGGAACAATGATTTTAGCATCCAATAATTTTCTAACCTCCTTTTCTATGACAGGGAATAAGGCAAGATTGATTATCCTCAGCTTCTATCTAAATGGTTTTACATTAGGATTTAGAGGCACTTTATGCTGAATAATACTTGTATCGTAAGTTTTTAGATCTTTGTATGATCAAGAAAAAATATCAACATATTCTTTCAACAGTTTAATGTACCTTTCTCTTTGCTCCACTGAAAGTTCCTATGAGATCTTTACTATCATGGGATGCTCCTTTGTTCCAATGTTACAATCCATTACATTCTCCTATGAAAAATTAGCTAGTTTCAATGGGGTATCATCCTTTGAAAAAATCCTCTCAAGGGGCACCAAACCCTTGGGAATAAAATTACTTTTCAGCTCAATGATTTTATGACCAGCAATTTCATTTTCTACAAACTTCTGAGTATCTCCAGTCCCATCACCTTGCTCTTGATCAATTAAAGAATTAGAGAACTCAGCAATCAACTCTAAAACCTTTTAATCTCTAAATCATCCTCAAAAACCCTCCATTGCTTGATGTTATCAGGCACTGAAGGTCTATACCTGAATTCTATAGGATACTTTAGCTGAGTTGTCTTAGGAATCTTGAAATGCGTAGCTGCTAGAGCAAGTGAATCAGCAGTGTGATTATGGTCTCTAGGAATATATGAAATATTTAATGCCACAAAGAAATTATCTATCATGTCCCAGACTTCGTTCCTGTACACTTTCAACAAATCTTATTTTACTTGATAGTTGTCCCTCACCTGTTGAACAACCAGCTCAAGTCGCCATAAATAGAAATTTGTTGAATACCCATATCCTTTGCAGCTCTCAAACCCAATAAAAAAGCCTCATACTCTATTGTATTATTTGCAGTAACAAATTCTAACTTGTACATCAAACTTACCAATTCACCACCAGGAGATATCAGAACAACTCCTACTCCAACACCTTCTTTAGATGATGATCCATCAAAATACATCTACCAAAGTTCATCTTTTTGTTCCATAGTACATTTGACCGGTTTTTCTTTTTCAACCTGTAACATACTAGCAGTATTATCATCACTAAAATGCAACATACATGAGCCCAAGTCCTTTTCAATAGCATATAATGGATGATTCGTTGGATTCCTGTCATCAGTAACAATATAAGCAAACTGAACCCTCTATACAACCTCCTATTCTCACCTCCAAAAATAGGGATAGTTGCATATGATAAGTCCATCTGTAAAGTGCCCCCTACTTTCTTAGCCCAAGACCTAGAAAGAAGCATTCGAAATTTAGGTGTGATATCTGCTACTACTACATCCATAATAACACTTTTCATTGGTAGTTGTGTTAAGTTAACCACCATGTCCTTTATTACTCCCAAACACTTGACAGCTCTAGAATCAAAAGCATACAAGTCATGATAAGGTTTTGTTATGCTTAACCCCAAAGCTTCCATGACTGCCTTTGGCATTAAATTGTGAGATGCACCTGAATCCAAAACACAATTGTAAATCATTTGATCATGAATGGTTAATGTGATATAAAAAGGTGGAGATGAACTTGCATCATTTTCAGTTTTTTCTACTAAAGCAGATCCATGAAAAATTTTAGGATTCTCTTCCTGTAAGTTTACTGTGTCTAAGGGTACTTGACTGGTTGCTGAACCCATCATTTTTAAAACTGAATTCTTATAACAGGGATTTTTTATCAATTCAATAAAAGGCATTGGGATTTTAACTTTAAAACAATTCATTTTCAAAATTAAAATTATGCATGTTCTTATTCACTTCTTCAACTTCAATAGTCTTCTCTAGATTATCCTGATTCTATCTCTTTTC